>VXAX01004663.1:74608-153701 GCA_013399835.1 Leptocoma aspasia
GGAAGGGAAGGGAAGGGAAGGGAAGGGAAGGGAAGGGAAGGGAAGGGAATGATAACAAGTACCAACAAAGCCTGCAGTGCACAAAGAGAACACAACAAAAAAGGTCCCAAAATCTCCTTTGTCAAGGAACTATGATATTTTTTCCTTTTCTTCAGATTTTACCCTTTATGCAACCATCTCTGCTCATTTTCTCAGGTTCTTTTCAGCTGGGTTTGAACATTGCAGATTTGAACTGAGCATCCGCACTAAATAATTCTTCTGGAGCAGAAATGAAAACTCCTAGAAAGAAGAGAGGCAGATTTCTGAAAATATCTAGATGATAGAGCTGATTCTGTTGAAAGGCACATGTACATACATGTACAAAGACACAGGTAAACAGCTTGTGATTTCCCAAAGCATTTCTTTGTGTAACTCCACAGTCTGGAAACACATCTAATCATTTTATGGACACTTGTATCATTTTTAGCTAGACATCTGTGTATATTTTTATTTAATAAACCAGCTATAATTTGTGATTGCTTTTGGGTATGCAATGACAGTTGTAGCATTTTGATTTCTGTAGCCATGTGTGGCAGAGCTTCTTGCCTAGAGCTTACAGGACAAAGCCATGGACAAAACACACTGCAGAAATCACTCCAAGACCCAGGAAAGCAGAAAACCCAGGGCCCCAAAGCATGTAACCAGGAAAGAGCAGGATATGTCAGCTCTTTGGAGCTGTGCTTTCCTTACCTTAGGAAAGCTTTGTTGAGGGAGTCTCCAGTGGTATAAAGAGGACTGAAAGCTGCCTCAAACAGGCAG
This sequence comes from Leptocoma aspasia, assembly GCA_013399835.1. Taxonomy (NCBI): domain Eukaryota; kingdom Metazoa; phylum Chordata; class Aves; order Passeriformes; family Nectariniidae; genus Leptocoma; species Leptocoma aspasia. The sequence continues at coordinate 75,407 of VXAX01004663.1, forward strand.
CAGAAGGTTTGGTCTTTTTTCCTGTGATGAGGATTGGCATAGTTCTGGGAGAAACAGGTTTATACCATCTGCTTCCCCCTCTGGTTCAGAGGAGAGGCAAAGGACAAGAATGCCATGCACCACTCTTGGCAGCACGACCTACAGGAGACCATTTAAACTTCTGCCAGTGAAGTGTTCATACTGCTAGATCATCTTGTCATCGTGTACATGGCTGTGTCTGTAACCACACTGACAGAGCAGGGTAAAGGTAGGTATCTGAGGGTTTACATTTTGTGTTCCAGGCCTTTTCAGTTTTTGTGGGAGTTGAGTAACACCATTTTATTATTATTATTTTGGGGTTGGTCGGGGTTTGTTCTTTGACTGTCTTGTTAGCTCTCTTTAAATGCTGCAAAATTTCTCAGTGGCATTAATTCCATTGCCAAATGTCACAAGTTAGTCACCAATGATCTCAACATCTTCAACAGGTTCTTCCTTAAAGTTAGCTTCAAAGTTGGTTTGCTCTTTGAACACCAGGAAGAGAAGTCTGGGTTTTTTAACTCTGTTTTTATATGTGCAGCTCTCCATCCTAGGGAGCCAGTGTGATGTCACTGACTCAAATTCACTCAATCAGGAGTTAACGTCCTGCAAGTCCAGAACTCAATGGGATGAAAGGAAGGAAAAAAACACTTCAAGGAGTACATCTTGCCCATACAGGCTTCTATGAAAACTTCCACAGAGGTACCCACCAGCAGGACAAATGCAGGAGGCATTTCCTGCTCTGAGGGGATTGGCATCTGCACGACACTAAGGACTGCAGCTGAGAAATGACACCTATGTGACAAAGTCATTTTGGGTGCTACCTGAATCACCCTCTTTAGCAAAGCAGAATTTGGAGGGCCACTGCAGCAGGGAAGGCTGTTGTTTGAAAATCTCAAAGTCCCACTGTGTGCCAAGAGGCACCGTCAGGAGAGCACGAAGCAGGTTAGGGCAGGAGGCTTTCCTGGGGGGCAGAGGACACTGCTTGAGATGCAGGTAGCCTGGTACAGCTAGACTTGCCAAAACCACACTCCTGCACCAAAACCCTGACTGCCACCCCCGAGCCAGAGCAAGCATGGACCTCCCCCCTGGAAATATTATAGCTTTGGCAAGGGAGGACCTTGTCTGGAGGTTGGTAGGAGTCAATCGTGAGGGTCTTTTGTGTGTGTGCACGTACATGTGTGTGTGCATTTACAGAGTGTGCTGTCAGGGACTGATTTTCAATGATGCAAGTCTCCTCTAACTGATAACACTCTAAATAACAGGTGAGTGACTCCTGGCAAGAAGGAGATTGTCTGACCTCATTGTTTGCCTTTTTTCCCCTCTCTTTGTTCTTCACAAATAAAGGTTTTTTAATAAACTGAAAGGTCCTCCGCTCCTGCCTGATGATAAAATGAAAGGAACCAGTGAGGTATGGTACAACGTGGCAGCAAAAAAAGAGAAGCTCATCAGAAAATAACAAAGGTGCAAGTTAAAGATAAGGCAGCTGTCAGAGATTAATCCTGCTGGCCTGATTGTTTTCTTTAATACCAAGGCCTGCAATAGCAAGCGATAAGTTTGCTGAGTAATTTGGTTTTTGGTGAGGAAATAAAATTCAGGTAGGCCTCATAATTGATTTCCTTTTCTTTAGTTTTCTAAACATTAAACAAAACAAAACAAAAAACCCCAACCTCTGCTTTGACTACACTTTCCTTTTTTCAAATTTGCTCCAAGACTGTGAGCCTTCCCCCAACTCAGATCTGTAGGAAGGCAAGTGCAGGGAGGGCAAAGCACCCTTTCCTTCTCCAGGATCCTCCTGGGAATACTTTTGTTTCATCTTAAGGACTAACCGCATCTCTTGGATATGACAAATCCTGCCCATTTTTTGCTTCATTTTACTGTCTGAAAGAGGGCAAAATGTGAGGTGGTGGGAAAGTGAGGTGGTGGGACAAGGAAATTTCAAAAGAAAGTAGGTGCTGCCTGTCACCAGTGGGTTATCTGGTACCTGGACATGGCACTGGTCACCATCTGCAGAGGGAGAAGTGCAGAAGGACAGTGTGGTATTCATGGGGCCGGGGAAAAATCATTGCTGTCAAGCTGTGGAGGTCATCCAAGGGGGTCACTCTCTGGGGGTCACTCTCTGGGGCTCACCACAGCAGCACATGGGGCCTCCTGTCTGGTCCCTGGCCCTGGATGTGGAAGGAGGAAGAATAGCCAGCAGGAGTGGTTATGTACCAAGTCGTGCTGGTGAAAATCCGCTCCTCACCCAAACCTTCTTCCCCTGGGGGGTCACACAGCCAGCTGTCAGGAGGCCAGGCACCCCACATGCAGCAGTTCTGGGAGGAAGGAAGAAAGAAGAGAAATTGAGGGAGGGAAATCTCTCCAAATCAGGAGGTTTGTCACAATGAGGCAGAGCAGCTCTCCAGTGAGAAAATGACCCTGAGAGAGAGATAGAGTGTGAGTGTGCATGTATGTATGTGTGTGTGTGTGTGTGTGTTGGTGCACGTGTGTGTGAACAGGAGGCAGCACAGCCTTAGTTATTGTGACAAAATGAACAGCCCTCGGGATGCTCATCCAGCAGCTAATTTCTCATCTTATCTATTATGTGAATGAGATGGGAAAACAGTTTCCTGTTTTTCACAGATATCACTAACACGAAAGATACAGAATAAATTCCCTTGAAGGCCATGCAGCCAGATCCAGCCACAGACTCATTTGTTTCAATGGAATGAATAAATGCAGTTAGAGACTGCCCATTGATGGGGAAAAAAGTCTGTAAAGATTTCTATAGAAGCAAACGTGCTGCCACCACCTCCAAAACAAACGAAGAGCTTGGCACACACTTTCTCCTCATCCATTGACAGCACACATGCAGATGCAGGCTTTTGCAACACACAAGCACACACAGTTAAACCTTGCCATTTCCCGGTTGAAAACAGGTATTTCTAGTGTTATAATGCAGCACTGATGCTACCTGAAAAGGGAACCCACAATGAAGGACTTCCTTGCCCCTAGGGAGCTTCTAAGGGTCTTACACCTGGTGTAAGAGCAAGAAGTGATGGGTGTGCTGAGCCACCAGCCCTCAGGGCACCGAGCTTAGGGTGAGGATTTGGAAAGAGTCCCATGCTAGGGTCAAACATAGGGACCAGACCAGCTATAGTAAAGCCAGGCTGTCATGAAAGAAGGCCGTACATGTCTTTTAAAGCATAGGCTCACAGAAAAACCTATGGGAACAACAAAAAAATTTCTGTGTGTGTCCACAGGTAGTCAGTGGCTGCAACTACAGCTACACAGGCCTGTGACAGAATGGAAAGTGTAATATCATGTTAGCACTTTCAAGGCCAGTTCTGCCTATTTTGTGTTGATTTCCATCTCTTTACTTTCCCCAGCAGAGGGAGCACCGGACCAAAGTGCTGAGAGGCAGCGACCCATAGAAGGCCACTTCAAAAGTTTCCTTTGTCTTGCTTTTCCTATGTCAAAGGGACAAATGGGAGTAGGGGCCAATGGGAGGACCCAGCCTCCTTGCAGACTGGGCAGCCTCTCAAAGACCAGTCCCATCCCAGTCCCTGGCTGGAGGGAGAGCAGGGCTGGGCAGGAAGGATGGCTTTTGGCCACATCAGGGTAGGATATGCACAGCTGCATTGCACCATGCACAGGTACCCCTCTGTGCAATGGGCCCTGATCTCCACTCCCAGTGCCCCACCTGCTTCCCTGCTTCTTAAAATTTAACTCTTGTCTCTCCTGCTCTTTTATTCCTGCCCTAGAAGCAGCAGGAGCTTACTGCACTGCCTTAGCCTCTTACCTTAAGTACATCTTCTGATCCACTGTAGCTGGGAGAAAAGGGATATGTACCTGTCCCCTGCAGCAAGGTTGGAGTTTGACCCACAGCCCCACTGAGTACCAAGTGCATCAGACATCCTTGCCTGCTGCCTTTCCATTGTCAGCAGAGGATGAATCCAAACGATGAATCCAGATGATGCCCAGCATCAGAGGCTGGGTGAACAAAGAGGTGGGTAAATAGCTCACAAAAAGAGGATAGAGAAGTGGGAAGTGGCAGAAAAGAAAACTGAAGAAGGTTAAAAGAAATGAGAAGAGACAAGTCTGGTACTTTAGTACACTAAAAAGAGATGCTTCAGTTACACTGCAGCAAGGTGTTAGAGTAGGAGAAATGAAAATAAATTCAGCCTACAGTCCTAATGAAGTAAATTCCAGAGTGGGCTGAGACCTTAACTGATACAAATGAGGATCATTATCTTCACTCTGCTATCCTGTTCAGCACAGGGCAAGGAGTGCAGAGACAGGAGGGGACAACCAAGGATGAGATGAAGTACAGCCCTGCCACCCTGCTGCTGTCCTGTGATGAGGAGCCTCATGCAAAGGGCCAACAGCAGCACTCTGTGGGAACTGTGCAGGCCATCTTCAAGCCTCAGCCACCTTGTGGTTTAACCCCAGCTCTTGGTCTAGTCAGGAGAAGGGCTTCCGGTTGCCAGGCCGGCAGTCTGGCAGGAGGAGTGCTGGGTCTCTGGAGGGATGGGTTGTGAGCAGCTCTGTGTTGCTCCCATGTGTGTCCTGACAGGACACTGGCAATATCAGCCACCTGTGGGAGAGGCTTCTTTGGTTTCAGCTGTCTTCCTCTGCCTGGCAATGCCTACTAAGCTGTTTGGGTCAGTCCTGGCACCCTGGAGACTGGGTTGAGCACTGTGAGATAAGAAACAGCAGGTAAAAAACAAAGTGCTTTTTACCTGCCCATGATTAGTGTTTATCTCCAGGGTGAGGGAGATGGGCACCATTTTGATGCTTCCTGCTGTTTAAAAAAAAAAAAAAAAAAAATCCACACAAGAAAAAAAGCAGCTATGCTCAGCAAAGCAGGTCCCTGGTAACAAACCTCTGTCCCCATCCTGCTAGTGGGATCCAGACTGCTTGGTGCAGCCAGAGAGATTCCAGCTGCCTGCTGCAGCCCTGCCAGGCTCACCTGGAGCCCACCTCTCCCACCAGCCATCCATCTCCTCCTGACAGCAGCACGTGGCCGCTGTCCCACAGACCCATGATTTACATGGTGTGGAACTCACCACCATCAGGAATTAAAACGACCCCAAGATTTGCCACATCCAACATTAAACCTGGAGTGTTGCTGCCCTGTCTCCTAACCCTGTCTTCTGATCTCTCCCTCAGCTCTTTCCTCTCGGAAGGAGCGATGAAAGCTACACAGAAATACGGCAGGAGCTTTCTCTTGGTAGTCTCCACCACCATATTTACATGTTAATATTTCATTTAATATTTAATATTGACATCATAAATCCGTCTTGGCTTGGCTCAGTCAGGTGTGACATGTAAGTAGGCAGTGACTTAGTTTCTGAGTATTTACCCCTAATGAAAAGAGCTGGAGCCCAGATAGGTCTGAGAAAATAAAGATACATTAAGATAAATTCGCTGTGGCATTAAATCAAACTCTTAACAGGATGTTTCACTTAACATTTCTCTAAGACCCAGGCAAAAGCCTCTCATCCAGAATCAATGGAAACATTTACCTTACATAAATGTCTCTGCTGCAGGTGCAGGGTAGTGGCAACAGAATTTAAGAGTGAAATTCTAATGCAAAACTGAAGCCTTTACCCAATTTAATCTCCTTAGCAATGATCTTGATAAAAGTCTTATTAAAAAGATACTGGAATGAAATAAAAATGAGTTAGGTGCTTTCAATCCAGAACACGTTGGCATTTTGAGGGCAGATTTTTGAGTTTTGAAATGATATCTGGGAATCTAATGTCAAAATGTTTTTAGGTGGTTTATTTTGGGGTTTATACTATTTGTATTTCTTATCAGGATAATTCTGATAACTGACATCAAGGAAAACCATAAAATTGTAATAATTAGCTTCCAAATTAAATAAATGACCAAGTGATCTACTTTTGAAATGCTACAAGGCAAATTTCCAAAAGCGAAATTTCAGAGAAAACATTTAAACAAACATATTTCTGGTTCAAACAGGGTAGAAATAACAGACCCAGTGAACTGAAAACTCAGTCTCAGCCATCTGTGGTGGAGGCTTGCATCTGAGCACTGCTCCCAAGCAGGCAGGCAGCGTGCTTGCTTCTCTCCGAGGATGCAGGCTAGCATGCATTGGGGTAGGAGGTCTTCTGCCTGACATCTCCCAGCTTGGTCTGTGGGGCTGTAGGAGAAGGAAGGGGGTGCAGGAAGATGGTTAAGCAATCCACTTGGTAAAACAATCCCACTTCAGTGTGCAGGACAGCAGCATGCACAGTGTGGCTTTCTGCATGCTTGAAAAAAGCATGCAAAATGAGTAGCCAATCCAGATGCTCATTTTCACCACCATGTCACAGCAAACGAGTCATCTTCAATCTAAGCTAGTCCTGGAGACAGGGGTTGGACCAGAATTCACATGAGATTTTGCTTATTTTCATTTTTCCCGGGCTGGTCCACGAAGGGTTGGAGTTGGGTGGCAGGTTTGGTTTTTTACATCACTACACTTGTGTAGCTGCAATGTGGTTTCCTTGATTGCTTCACAGTTGAGTTAATGACATTTAGACATGCACAGTCAAATGTAAACTCAAGCTACAACAGCAAACAAACTCATTTTGCCCTGAAAAACCCTTTTTCTTTGTCATGCTCCGGGGAGAAGGCATTTACAACATGGTGGTGGAGGTGTATGATCCAAAGGGTTGTGATAAAGGTGCCCAACCCTTCATAAGCCAAGTACACCTCACGTCAGGTCCACAAGTGTCACAGGGGAGGTGGTATCCGTTCCTTTTCCAAAGCAGTGGCAGGTGAATTCCCTTTCAGCACACACACCTCCTCAGCACATGCAAGCTCAGGGTAGGTTTTATTCAAATCATCCAAAACTACAGCTTTGAGAAGACCCCATGAACTACATCTTTGCCTCATCTAGGGAGAGCTGAGTTATCCACCTCTCCCATCACGCACTGGTTTCAGCCAGTCTGGCTGCTGCGCCAGGAGCAGGCAAGAGGATGGCTGTGGCTTCCCTGGAGCTCTTTCCTAAAGAACTCATCCCACCCCACAAGCCATCCCAAAATGAGTCTTGTCTGGCAGGTGCCCCTGGAGCAGCTTCAAAGGTGCCATGCCCTCAATTCCCCTCTCCTTCGGGGAAGCAGCCGGATCTATCCTGCCTGAAGGTCTCACTCTTGATACTGAATTTTACTGCTGAGGAATTTTTAGTGAAGCAGGTGCCCAAACCAAAAAAGTCATAGAAACAAAGATACAGACATCCCAAATATGGTCCTCATCTCCTTGGATGTGAATTTGTTCATTTAAATACAATTTTCTTTTATTTTAAAATCTGGAACAAAGATGATTTCAACACAAGGAGTATGCCTAACCAGTACCAAAAAGAGAAGGAAAGATTGGCTTTGGGAATGACTGGCTAAAACCAGAAGGACCCAGCATTGCTATTTTATCTATTACAATCTGCATGATTTTTGGGGGGACATAGCAATTAACAAACATAAGACCAGAACTCTGCCCTGAGGAGCTGGTTTAGCTTAAATTAGGCAGACCAAGCACAAACAAGTCTGGGTAACAAGAACATCTAGAATTTAAATAGTAAATATTAAGAAAAAAAACCAACTAGTGCTCGAGGCCATAAGTCAGCCTCTAATTGACAGGAGTTCAAAGGAAAGTTTCCCAGGGGTGAGCCATTTCATTACCACCTGCTGTGGGATTCTCCTCTATCCTCTCAAAGCACATGGCTCCAGCAACTTCTGGCTATAGGCTCAGGGCTCAGGGCTCAGCTGAGCCATCTCCACTGACATCTGACCTCTCCTCTCAGGTCTCACCACGCAGGACGTGGCTCCCCAAAAGATGTTGCCAAACAGGAGAGAGGGCTGGTGGAAAAGTGCACCAACTGCAAAATACTGAAGAAGGGGTCAAGGTGGAAAAGCCTGAGCCAGTCATGACTCAGGGCCTGGACAAGGACACTGGAAATCTGGATTTCATCCCAGCCTTGACCTTGGACAAGTTCCTCTGTCTCCATTTGCCTGCTTCCACTCCCAAATGTCGTCTGCCCTCACTGTGCTGTTTATAAAACTCTTTGGGGCAGCAACTGGCTCTTGCTACACTCTTGTGCAACACTGCTCACAACAGGATCCTAGTCCTCCCTCAAGTCTGCTGGCGTGGATGTAATGAAAAAAAAATAAAAGTGAGAGAAAAAAAGGTGTAAACACTTCAAAATCTGTTAAAATATTCAAAGACAGGCGACTGAAAGGAGTTCAAATGAAACCTCAGCTAAGGATCTGATTTCCAGTGTTGCTACTAATTATTACAAATAAAAAAGACCCCAAACCTGGCTTTGAATGATCAATGGATAATGGCTAGGACACATTTTTCACCCGGGAACAATAGAGAATTTCACATTGAATACATTTTAGTTGAGGAAAAAAAGACATTTTTCAGGATTTTCCCTCCTTTTGGCAAAAATTTGCCATCATTTAAAAAAAAATTAGCACTGAAGTTACTGCTGAGTGGTTTTGCTCTCTGAAAAAGAAAGACTGCTTTCAGTAAATGAAATATCTCAAGAGTTATCCTGCTAACAAATTTCATTAAAGGCTACTATGGCCTATTTCACAAGAAATAAAAAAAAAAGTCTGTTCTTGTCCCTGCACAATGAAAATAACTTAAGAAGTTCAAAATTTGACGAAGCTGTTTTCCCGAGTTGAGGCCTGCTCTATTTTTCACTCAGTGTTGACAAGAGCAAGATGAGAAAGAAATGCAGTTTCCATCATCTATTCAATCTCTGGCCCCTCTAACAATTAGCAAAAGTGCCTGTTTCACTGGTGTTTTCTTGTTAAATAGAAACTCTTCCCATAGAAACACAACTCAAAACCATCAAATCATTTCACAACTGACAGATGGTAACAGGCATCCATGCAGCCCTCAGCTGGTTTTAGCCAGAGAAATGGAGGTAAGAACTGCTGTATCATGATCAAACCCTGTACACCTCATCCATCTTTTAGGATTTCCTCTCTGAAATAAAGGCAAGAAAAAGCTGCAGTCACACACATAAAGGCAGCTTACACCCTTTGCTTTGCTCTGCCTTGAAATTAATTTCTTCATTAGGAATATTTTTTTCTTTTTAAATAGGGATATAGGGTTCTCTCTTTCTGCTTCTCTCTAACTGAATTACCCAGCACACAGAGAAAGGTGAGCAGCAAGGTGAGAGTATTCAAAGGCTCAGTACGGTTTCTGAAATCCAGATAAAGCTGTTCCCCACCACAGGAAAGATTTATCAGCATTGTCCTGTTGTTTTGTGAAATGATTTCTTCCAGAGCAGGCAAGCCAGGAAAAAGCCGAGGGGCATAGGGGTGAGCAAGGCTGTGTGGGAACCTGCCATACATTGTCTCTGTGCACTGTTACAGCTTCAGCCCGGCAAGCGACTCACAATCGGTAATGGTCACTCAACAGCCTCTTTGGAAGCAATTCATGGCCTTGGTCTCGTGTCTGAGACAGATAACTTCAGCTAATACCAACTCTGGCAGGCTCAAAGCTGTGTCCAAGCATCCCAAGGGATGGACCAAATGAAAATCCTGCATGCAAGGTGTGAGGTGCTTCCAGAGGGGAGCAGTGCATGTGAGGGAAGCTGCCCCTGCTGCTGTGCTGGCTTTGTGTACAGAGGGTTTTCCTTTTCTTCCTGGGACTCCCCGCCCTGCCACTGCCACACTGGTGGAATTCACGGATGGAAAAGCAATGCACTACATAGAGGTTAGCTGGCCATGGACCCTCAGCCTCGTCCCTCACAGATGTTTGGCCTCCTCAGGAAAATGGCTAGAATGAACTCTGGGTGCCACTTTCAAGGGACCTGAAAGAAAAACAAACATTTGCAAATGTTCTCACTAGCATTTTCGGGTCAGAAATACAGGCAGCTGTGGTGCACACATAACATTACAGAACACCCTTCACACCATGCCACTGTCCAGCCCCTTCTGTACCTCACTTGCACTTCCAGAACAGCCTTCATGTCTGCATGCAGTGCAAAAGAAGTTTGAATTGAGGAAACTCCCATGTAAACTACCCTAAAGAAAATCCCTTTGATACACTGATGTTTCCTGGCTTCTACTACAGCGACTCTCTTGGAGCTGTGACATTCAAGGAGGATTTGTTTGCAGCACTCAGATATGTCATTAGCTGGACAATTTTTCTTGTGAGGCTTATTTTTTTCCCTGCATTATTGAAATGTTTGCACTGTACTCCTGCCCTTGCCTTAATCTTTGGTGCATGAACACAACGTAAGCAAGGAAGAGTCCGTCATGACGTGGAAATAAAGGGCAAGTAGTGATAGGAAAAGGGAGAACAGTCTTAAATTAAATGAGGAGAGATTTAGGTTAGATATCAGGAAAAAATTATTTACTCAGAGCATGGTGAGGTACAGGAACAGGTGCTTGCCCCATCTCTGGAAGTGTTCAGGGCCAGGTTGAATGGGGCTCTGAGCAACCTGGTCTGGTGGAAGGTGTCCCTGTCCACAGCAGGGGGGTTGGAACAAGACGATCTTTAAGGTCCCTTCTAATGCTACAAATTCTGTGATTCTTTGTAATAAAATATGAAAAAGAACACATGCAAAAGGAAGGAAAAAACAAACAAAACACAACACGAGGTTTTACAAAAAGCTGCATAAATTGTCTTTGGGGCTAAAGGAGAAATAAATGCATTTGCCTCAGGTGAAGGAGAACTAAATTCATTTATGTGCAATCCGCAGGATTTTAGCCATTTCACTGATACAAAATACAGCAGCATTAGTGGTTGGGAATAGTGAGAATACCTTCTCATCCCTAACCTGCCAGTGAGCTGAAGGTCTGATCGCTTTTAGGCACAGAAAGGAAAACTTCAGGGTTCATTTTAAACACAGCGGAGAGCTAAATACTTCTACGTTTCCCTGAGGAAAAAAAAAACAATAATAAAGCAGGAAAGAAAGGGTAAAGGATGCCAGCGCTCTGCCCTCGTTTTCCTTTGGTTTCGCAGCCGCCTCCGTGCAGAAACCGCCGGGTCTGGGCTGGAAGCGCCAGCTCGGAATTCTTGGTGGAGCACTGCCCCCTGCCGGGCACTGCGGGCACTGCGGGCCCCCGCCCGCCCCGCCCTGCCCGCGCGTCCCACCTGGCCTTGGGCACTGCCAGGGATGGGGCACCCACAGCTCCTCCGGGCAACCTGTGCCTGTGCATCGCCACTCTAGCAGTCAAAAATTCCTTCATAACAGCGAATCTAAACCTACTTTGCTTGTTTAAAGCCATTGGCCCTTGTCCTATCGCTGCATGCTTTTGTAAAAAGTCCCTTTCCAGCTTTCAAAGTCGCTCTCCAGCTTCCAAAATGGAGTCCAGGAGGGGCCAACTTTTATTCACATCAGTCCTATTCACTCACTGTTTGATTCCCTTCGCCATAATATCACGCCTGAACACTCAGCAGGATTTGGGTTTATTAACTTAATTTAATTACGGTCAGCTTCCTCAGAGCGACTGATGGATGGATGCATGGTCATTTCCCCCACTTCCTACTGCACTGCGGAGCCATTTTTCAGCCTAAATATGTACAGGCAGCTTTGGTGTATCTGTCTTAGGGCAGCAGGCTGGAAGTAGGAGTATCCCTGGAAGCACAGCCCGCTGCTCAGGGCAGGCCGTGGGTGATGTCCTCCAGCCTGACAAGGTGGGCAAAATCCTGACACCCACTGTGACAGCCCAGTCAGGCACGGGAGGCCTGGACTAGGAGCACTAAAGCAAGAGCTCTGAAAAAACCCGTTTTCCTCTGAGTGTTTGTGTGTGTGTGTGTGTGTGTGTGTGCAATTTCCATAATAATTGTGTCTGTTGTCTGCAGACATGAATTCATTACAGCAGGAGGTAAGAGAACAGCCAGCCTCAATATACATTTCAAATTCCTTACTACAGCCTTGATTTATAAGCCACAACCTGAAACACTGACTAGCTCGTTGCCTCTCAGTGAACCGAATTTCGCATGATAGCTGAGAGGACTGAAAAACAAATGAACACATTTTGTTCTTAAAACACTCCATCTCCGTATTTTTCATTTTTAAGAGTTGCTAGCTGTGTCCTGGGTATCCCCCTGCTTCCCCCACTCCACCCCCCCTCCTTCCTCCTGTGCATGCTCCATCGGCACTTGCATTAATCCAGGCCCGAAAGTACTAAATTGATTCACAGTAACGCAGGCACCCAGGGGCAGAATATTCCAGGAACAAATGAATTAATCGTCTCAGAGCCTCTGTGCTAACCCACATAAAAGCCCACTGCCCAGAGTGGTGGTGATGAGGGGCTCAGCCTGGCCCCTCAGCTGACCACACAGCACCAACTCCCACAGCAAGCATCCCGTCTGCTCCGGATGCCACTGGACACGCACGTGGAGGCTGCCAGGCACAAGCCCATGTGAGAAAGTGCTCTTTGCAGAACTCCAGCATAGAGGAATTGGTCTAACAGGGAATCCTGCAGAAAGAGAGAGGTCTGCAGTCATTATGAATGGACCTTCATGGAGACAACAACAGGAAACAGAAAATAATGTTTTGCAATTGGGGCCCGCAGCTGCCGCAGGGCCAGGGCGCCGGCTATACACAGGTGCATTCATTACAGCAATGAATAGCACACGCTAAAGGTGCCATCCACACAGGCAATAATACCAGGGCTGAAAAGGGATTTCCACTTGCAGCCTGATGTTGGGAAGGAAAAAAACACAGTAAGTAGGCTGTCACCCAGGCCTCAGCCTTATCTGGAGCACCAGGTGGGCAGGTGGGCACTGGCAGAGAAGCTCCTTTCACCATCTGACTGGGGAAACCAGGTAATGTCTGAGTCGAGACCATGAGGCTTCAGCCAATTGAAAAACTGGCAGTTTTTTTACTTTCTTTGTTGTGAATAGAAAGTTTTTTTAGAGGTTTCTTCCCTTCCTGTTATTTAAAACACCCAAAAGGTGTTCCCTTGAGAGTAGGGAAAGGCATGAGTCTCTCTTCTGGTCCCTTTCACACAACACTCTGGCAGTGCCACTCTGCCGACTTCAGCGGGAGGGTCTCTTACTGGTGGGAACAAGAGACAACCAGACACAGAAAGAATGCTGTGTGACCCGTTCATCAATATTTTGTCCTTTTCCCCCACTCATGTCCCTGTATCAGCCCCATGCAGCAAAAAGGGGGCCTGGACAACCTGACCTCCAGAGATTCCCCCAGCCTCAGTTATGCTGCTTTCTGTGACCTCCCGCTGGTGCAAAGTGCCTTAATCTTGTTTGGCTCCACCGTGATCTATTGCAGCTCTCAACCACTCTCTGGTGGCATAGATCTGTGACTCCAGGGGCACAGCATGGTTGTTTCTCTACAGTCTGCTTTGACCCCCTAAATCTTAGAGACAGGTCTTAGAAAGGGTGAGGGAATCCGAGACTTACCAACCCCTTTCAAGCAAACCAAACATTTTCCAGACTGTTTTACCACACACGCATCCTTTCTTTCATCAGAAAGGGGAGCTGTTTCAAAGACACTTCACAGAGAGCTAGGAGAAGAGCAGAATAGGGGTTATCCAGTGCAATCAGGCATCCTGCCCCAGGATGAGCTTTTATTTTTCTGATGTGTAGGCCACTAAACATTTTTTCACTGGTGGTGAAGATGTCTAAATCACAAATGTAAGGCTATCATCAGGTTTGCCTATTCCTCATGGAGGTCTTGGACGCTGTCCACAGACCCACAAGCATCCACAAGTCACAGACCCCTGGCTTTGTGTGCAACACATGCAGCTGTCACAGGTACAAGGGTACCTGTGCCAACTCTGAGCCCATGCCAAGGTCCGTGTTGCCACAGAGCCACATAGTTTAAAGCTAATGTGAGTAAATAAGTCCACCATGAGCTGCACCCTTTCGACTTGCAGTCCAGACACAGATCTAAGCTTTTATTGATTTTTATTTTTTTTAACTTTGCATAGGAAAGTCGTCATTGCACTCGTCACCTCAGCCTGACCACTACCCACCAGCTTCAGCTGGGCTTTCTTGGAATGAGCCAGTTGAGCATGGAGACATAGGTGTGAGGCTCAGGACTGCCCTGCTGGGATTGCCTGACCCAGCAGAGCGTGGGACAGGGCTATGACATCCAAGGCATAGCTCCATCCTCTGACCCAGGATGGAAGCTGAGGAAGGGTCCGGATGTTTTCAGACTGATAGTGCCAGGAACCCACTGAATGCAGGCAGGGGTAACAGCTACTCCCGGCACCAAGACAACAGCATCCTCCAGATTCCTGAACAGGTCCCAGTTCACCAAGGTAGGCAGAACCAAGTTCTTTTTATAGGCCTTAAAATTGAGAAAGGCAGTAAAATTAATTTGAAAACTTTGCAGGAAGCTGGCATAATGAAAACAAAAGTGGATTGATGCACTGGCTGGCATACCCTCGCTCTGGGAAAGAGATCGGGCAGCCACTTCCAGAAAAGCTGGAGCCTGCTGGAAGAGAGCACAAAACAGGAAACACTGCTCAAAGGAAGCTCACAGACAAAGTGGCAATGTGGAAGAAATTATAATCATTAATACAGTGCCTGAAGTGTGCAGGAAAGCCACAAAAGATTGAGAAAAAAGACCCAGAGATTTGATTTTCCACTGCCCTTCATCAGCAGCAGTCATTTTATACCAGCACAATGCGGGAGTGCAATCTTCACAGCACAGAACAAGTGCACTTTATGTTGCCTTTCTTTTTATTTTCCTGCTGCAAAGCTCCCAGGGAAGGGGGCAATCAACACCATTTGTCCCTGACCACTGGGGCTTGGAGCCTAAGCCAGGACAGAGACCATAAACAACAGACTAAGGGAGAGGGAAATCACTGAGAAGAGCCACCACATTCATCTCTGGCTAGGATGGAAGAGGCAATAAGAATAAACTGGAGACAACATCCACTGACAAGCTGCAGAAAAAGCAGAGTTACAGAAAAGAAAAACTTGTTCCTTCTCTTAATTTGATTGTGCTCCAGAGTTTTGCCATAATCAGTCTCTTCTAATAGCAAAAGCAAACCAAATTAGAGCCTCAGATAATATCATTTTAAGCCTGTAGTTCAGATTCAGTCACTTCTCTATATCCATCAGCAAGTCAGCAGCAATAAATGAATAAGGATTTAAAGACAGGCATACAAAACAGGTATGTAATGCCACCAAGGCCAACCAGCAGCTTTTGGCCAGCTTTCAGCAGACCAACAGTCCACCCTCTGGGCATTTGGGATTTGTCCTGTGAAGTGCCACCACACTTCAGGTGCTGTGGTTTCTCCAGAGTGAAGAGAGTTAAGATTTCAGTTCTTGGTTTCTGGTCTCTGAAAAGCTGTGGCTTGAATTAAGAGGTGCCTTGTTCAGGTTTACTTTGGATGGGAATATGTTTCTGCCAGGTCTGTTTTCAGGTCCTTGGTGCAGATGAGCAGCAAATCAAACTGCTTATGGGATTTTCATACTAGTACATTAAGAAATTTAAACATACCTAGGTGACATGTAGGTTTACAACAATGGGCAAAGGGGCACTTTAGGTATAATTTTCCCTCAGTAAATGGAAAATATATATATTCACCAATTATTTATTTGCTACATCAAGCCCCGAGCAGATGACATTTGCATGACTTGTATCTCTGTGACAGGGGAAGTATGTTTGGTGTCTCTACACTCTGGCTTTATAAGGCTTCATAAAGCCATTCAGATGTATAGTTGTTGTATCCTAATTTGTATATATGTTCTGTGATAATGTTTGGACTAAGCTTTTAACAGAGGGGGGAAAAAAAGAAGGGGGTAGTGTTCAAAGGAATAGGCCACTTTTCCCTAAACCAAAAGCAAGCAAAAAGAACCAGAAAAAACTTTGTGGCTAGATCCTTTATTTTGTTGTTTTTAAAACAGAGGAGTAACAGTTTTTTATCTGGATATCCAGAATATTCTTCCAGCTCAGAAATATTTTTCTCCTGACTTGCACTTTCTTGCAGTAGTCTCTGAATTCCTTTGAGCCATTAAAGAATTTTGTCCTCAAGTCATTCCCATTAGGGGAATATTCCATTTAGAAACTTGCCTCCTGCTCAAGGTTTGCATGTGAAATTCACAGTTAACATCCCTCCTCACTGAGTTTCAGGTCAGTGCCCTATCCACTGAAGAGAGAGAGATATTTAACAATTAAATAGTCCTCTAGGCTACATCCATACGAGGTAGTCCAGGAGTGCTTCCCAGCCCAGGGGTCTACGTGCCCTGACTGTTTTCACTCCACGATGGAATGGTGTCACCCTGCCTCTCCTCACACTCCCCATCCCATAGGAAGGAAAATTGTCTCCAAGGGTCAGGAAGGACACACAGTGCCCTCCCTGTCCTCAGGGCAGGCAGCTGGGGTCTCTGGCCACAGAGCCAGCCCAACAGCTGAGCACTGCTGAAGAGCTGGGCACAAGCCCCAAAATTATCTCGTGGTGTCTAAATACCTTGTGTAAATCTGTCCACTGCTTCAGGCACCCAAGAAGTGGAGCAACCTGAAAGGCAGGAGGGTATAAGGATATATTTTTGTCTGTTCAAAGACGACACAGTTCTGCTTGTAGAAAGCAAGATATTTTTCTACTCTCAGGCTTTTGATATTAAGAATTAGCTATCCACTTTCCAGAAAACAGGGAATTAGTCTTTCCAGACTGCGTGTTTAACAGAGAAGAAATGAATCTTCATGAGCTCAAGACATATTCCCTCTTCTTCTCTTAGCCCCTCACCCCCTGTCTCATATCTCTTCTATGCAGTTTTTCAAATAGTTTAATAATATTCACAGGGACATTAGATTAATTGGATTTTAATTCCAAATGACTGTGAAAGCAGAGAAGTGAGTCACCAGTCCATGCTAATGAGAAGATCTATTAAGGACCCTTCTCTGATAGACACATAGAGTAGGGTTATAAATATTTCATATTCAATTAATTGAATTTTGCCCCCTGTTATATGATGCTGCCCTGGAATGTTAATCAACTGGGACCAGAGAGAGATGGAGAGAGGAAGAAAGAAGGGGGGAAAAAAATCTAAAAGAGAGTCTTTACACAACATCAGAGCCATTCCCATCCTCAAATCCTCCCAGTTCACACGGCACCCTGCACATCAGAGCAGAGGCTTTCATACAGACTGCATCTGGTTACACACAGTGGATAAATTAATGTTAATTAATCAGACAGTCATTTTATGGAGAACTCTGCACAAAAGGTTATTCGAGCCCTGCTGCAAATAGATTTATAGGTATAATTGCCATGTTGAATGACCCTCTGTACATGGGCTCATTAAACTGGCCATCAGTCAAGAAGTCTAATTGAGGAAGGCCCATATCGTGCCGCTGGGACCACGCTCTGGCTGCAAACAAATCTGCTCCACAGAAGCCAGCTCTCCAAAAGCCACCAATAATGCCACTTCCCATCCTCTGGGCACTTCTGCCACTGGCACTCCGGCCAGCTGAAGCCCTGGGCAGGAAGGAGAGAGGAGAGCTCCCGTGCCCATCATCGTGGCTTTACATCATTTGCAAAACACACCGGGGGACTGGGTGCAGCGTGGAAATGGTTTTATTGACAGCTGCACTTTCCAAAGGCCTCTCTGGCCTTGGCAGCTGGGAACAGCTTGGATACACAGGCTTCAAAGGCACCAAGATCACAAGACGAATATAAAGACACTAAAGATTCTTGATGACATTTCACATTTCAAGAGCATGTCTTGATTTCATTGGAGTGGGGGGAACGTGGGAGAGTCCAGGCCAGGAGCCAAAATGCCCAAGACTGGCAAGCAGGCACAGACACATATCCTGAAAGCAGGGCAGCTCATGGGACTGCAGTCCTTCCCTCAGTGCCACCCAGGTCCTTCAGCTATGCTGTGGCAGACAGTCATTCCCGTGGGGGCTGTGTCCAGCCCTGTGGGTCCAACATGGAGCCCTACAAAACAGCAGACAAACCTTGCCACCATCCCTGGAAGCAGACACATGAAGCCATAGGCTGGCACTGTGAAAACTTGCCTTTTGCTCCTTCTTGTGGCATGAGCTGCCTGCTCACAGTCAATTGTCACAACCTCTCTGTGCCTCCAGTCCCCACCTATGCAATTATCTGTTTGAGGATTGCCCCTTATTTCACACACCCGAGGGGCCCTGCACCCTGGTTTACACGCTGAGGGCGGGCTGCAGTTGCACGAATTCTCTCTCTCACACATGCTGTGGCTCACACACATGTTCCCAGAGTGGAGACAAGGAGGAAGTATGTGGCCCCCCCAGTACCCCAAAGTGTCCTGGGCAGCCACTCACCAGGCCAGCCAAGGGGGCCTCTGGGTGTCAGAAATGGATGTTTTTTGTCCAAGCTGGTTCCCAAGATACCTCCAAGGGAAACTGCACCATCTGCTCCACACTGGAAGGTGTCATTTAAGGGTACATGGGGAAAAAAATAAAAACAACACATCAGAGTAAATCAATTTGAATGTGTTCACTTTATCTCTTTCATTACTTATGTTACTCACTTCTTTTAAGGTTGCCCTTAGTAGTGTATCAGCCTGATCAGATATAAAATGGCCACAAAATGCCATCTTTCTCAAACACAAATTAAAAATTAAAGCAGAAAAACTAAAATGCACTAATACAGAAGCCATCAAGGCAAGAATAAGTATGAACAAAGAGGAAACTCCTTTGCCTCAGAGCAGTGACAATGTCACTGTCTGAAGATGTTTCTGAAGAAGAAGGGTTTCCATCCCTGGACAAGACAAGAGTTGCATGGCATGTCTGGGCTGTGGCAGCATTTCTCTTCATCCTGTCCCAGCATGACTGGTTTGGTCTCGATGTGTTCCACACTCTTTTACAAGTACTGGTGGGCACAGTATTTACCTGTACAGCATCTGACAGAAGGATCAGGAAAACTGACTGTGAGCATGGCATGCTCCTGGATCAGCTGCCTGCCACTGATGCCAGGGCTTCAGAGGCCAGCTGCACAGCCCCTCACCTGGGTGCACAGGGAGCCATGCTCCAGGAGAACAGCCTCCAGGCTAGCCTGGGCTCTCACTTTCAGAGCTGTTCTATGGATGGACAATAAATTGGGTCCCAAGGGCACTCTCAGGGCACTTCTCAGAACTGATATTCCCCCATCCTGTGCGCCCCTTCTGAAGACCATATTTGAGTCAGGAGAATGAAAACATACCACAAGTTCTTAAGGCATACAAACACCATTTCTTCTACGAACAAAGCAGCATTTCCTCCTGTAACAATAGGGGTTTCCCCCAATTTATCTAAGGTCTTCCATTTCTCCCATTCTCCTGCGCAGCACACCTGTGTTACCACAGACTTGAAACCCACCAGCTGCCTGGCAGCCTGGGCGTCTGGGTTGCTGCAAAACCTTTCACCTTTGCAGTGTCCCCTGCTCGGCACAGGAGGAGAATCTTGTCTCGAGTGCTCGCCCACAGAGGGCACCACTCGTAAATGTATCTGAGTAAATGCGCTGCCACTTCTCATGCCAGCAGCACAAACCCAAACCCTTCATGCATATCAGTACTGTCACCTCCGGGAAGAAAGGGAGCAGCAGGCTGATGGCACACAAAAGGAGAGGTTTTTTTTAAAGCGCACACCGAGCACTCGCGCTCATGCTGAGATGTCAGGCAAGGCTTCCCGTTCTGTATCGCTGTGGAACGCCTCCAGCCCCTGAGAGCCGAGCTGCATCAGGTCAGTGACATAAGGAAAGAGAAGGGTACCTCAAAGGATAGCTGATATTTCCATATGCAACCATGCATGTCACTTCGTCTGGGCAAGGATGAGGAGACACACATGCTCTTCCTCTGTCCACAGCAGGTGGACTATGGGGATTCCACCCTTATATGTAAAAGACAATTTTTTATTTATTCTGCAGCCAGTAGATAATCTTTCTGAAGTCCTCAATCCAGGGATAAGAAGACAAAGGGTTTAAACATGAGTCACTAACCTCACTGATAGGAATTTTTCCCCTAAACTTCCTTGGGTGTTGGGATTTCAACCTGTATTTCTACAAAATCTACATCAGGTTTGCTGGGCCTGCTTTTACATGTGTAGAGAGGTAAGTGCAGCTTTATGCAAACACCTACCAACAGAGTAAAAATCTACAGCTTTCTCACCCACCTACTTCATTTGTAAGTGATACAAAAATCCCAGCTATGTGCAACATATGCACACAAAACAGAGCAGCCAAACAGGAAGAAAAAAACATCTGCCCACCTTGTATCCCACTTCTGTGCTGCCTCCATTGCTTGGCATGCTCCAAGTGGATATGCAGTAATGTGCTTAGGACAGGGGACAGCTTACAGGACAGTAAAAATGTACATTGTGCATTCAGTTCACTGAAGAAATTGCTGGGCTGTTGCTTCTTTAAATAACAGACCCATAGTTAAGTTGAAATGAAGTTTTACTCTTCATTTAGTTTTCTCTTCCAAGTGCATCTCAACTTCTAGTTTAGAAAAATCAAAATATGCTGAAAAACAGCAGCTAGAATATGCCTTCAATCCAAGGGGGTAACGGTGGTCGTGTCTTTTGGGTATTTAAAATCAACCTTTGTCCATCCAGTACAATGTACCTTTCTCGTTTCTGTGTGATGGTCTTGTATTTCTTTCTTACAAGCCGTCAAGGTTGTTGTTCTCTTCAGAATCTCTCTAGATGCTCTTGAGTTCTTTGCAGCACTAAAGAAGCCAGAGAGGGATTAGAAACTAATAACATGTTGGTAATCACCATCATGTATTTTAATCACTGAAACGCACTCTCAAATGACACTAGAATTAGAATTACCAGAATTCAAGTTCCTGACATCATCCTTTTCTAACCTAAATCCCTACTTTGGCTCTTTGAGTTACATACTCCTGTGCAAAGTAGATGCACATTACTAGCATGAGTCTCTTCTAAATAGTAGCAGCTGTTTCCAGCCTTTCTATAAAACAAAATATCATCCCCTTGAGAAGAAGAAAAGGAAAGGAAGGCTCAATACAACAGATTGATCAAGGTAACCTCAAAGCTAACAGCCTTTTTTTTTTCAAAGGAATATTTTACAGCCATTTATATCCACTCTGTGTTAGCTTTGCAAGACTGCCACATTTGGCTAGGTATGCTGCCTAATCCACAGTAACATAGTATAGCAAAGATTTTAGGTAAGTTTCTCCTTTTGTACTCAGCTTTAAGACTAACCCAACCACCAAGTTTCCCTGCAAATGCCGTGTTTCAAAAAGCCAGTTTCAATTATGGCTCACGTAACAGATCACATTAAATCTGTAAGACCGGTTCTCTTTGCTTCCCAGGGCGCCTGTTTTCGGGGAGAGGTTCAGGCTGAGAAGGCAACGTGACAGGAGACTAACAGTTTGCTCACTAGCCCAGACTAATTCATCACATTATAGGAGCCAAAGTACAACATAAGTCAATGGCATTACATATAAGCCAGTTTCACTTGGGGGAACACTAGGAGAGAAACCCCACTGATCATACCTGGCCTCTCTTGAAGGTACACAGCTCAGGAAGAATGGCAGAACAGGGCACGAGCCACGCAGGCAGATCTCAGGGCAGAGAGCAGGAGGTACAGACCCACAAGCCCCTTTGACAGCACTTATTTTCCAAAGCAGGTGCTGAGGCCAACCTGCCAGGAACATTTGCCTTCCGCAGTCTTGCCGAAGCCCAGAGTTCATGTGAATTTTGCTGGCTCTGCCAGAGCTCACACTGATTCTTTCATTTCTGGGAGGCAATTGCAGACTGGCTTCAGCCCACAGGATTCCAGGGCCAGCAGCACCCATCTCTCCATCGCTTTCTGGGGATGTCCCCTGGTTCACTCCCACAGGATACAGGGATGGCACAATCAGACAAGTCAAGGGAAACTTTAGATGCCCAAGGTGCAACTGAGGCTGGTGCCACAAGGAGAACACACACACGAGGACAAAAAGAGACCAGCCAAGTTAAGGGCAAAGCTGCCATGAAAACAGACAGGGGTCACCTTGTCTCTGTTTCAGCAGGAGCAGGACAGAAAGCTCAGCTGCTGTAAAATCCAGCAGACCTGAAAGTGTGATTTCACCCACCCACTCACCCATATTCACATTACACGTTAGTGATCAATAATGCCAGGCAGTGACACAAAGCAAATTGTTTATTCAGATCAATCTTTTAATCCCATCTTGCCCTTTAAAATAAATTAGCAAATAAACTCTTCATGAACTATGCTCTAAATCATAATGTGGTCACAGGACAAAAAATTCCCGTCAGAGAAAAAAAATCGCTTTTTTTGGAACTTGTGTTGGTTTCACTGATTTGTTTCTTCTCAAAACACGAGGATTCTGCAAAATTTTAATCTGACACAGAAATCAGAATGCAGTAAACAGCAGATTCTTTCCTCAATCACACATTAGTTAAATGTCAATAAAATAATACCAATACTTTAACAAGGGAACTGCTTCTACAAAATCCTGATAAAAACGTTCCTGGAAAACATTTTTAAAAATGCTTCAGTTGGTTTTGATGTATGGTACCAGTCTATTTTACTGGGTTGAGTGGATTTAAGAAAAAAAAAAATAAAAACCCTGACACAGCATTTTGCAGCAGGTTATCTCAATGCACAACAAGCACTTGGGAATCAAGCCTCAAAACATCCCCATAAGTCAAGGACTTTACAAGCAGGGAAACTTGCATCAACAGTAAAGTCAGATGTCAAGATCACACAAGGACTCAGTCTTGACTCTTGTGGTGATCATACCACATCACAATATTTTGTAGAGAATGATTTATTATGACTGTGATAATTACCGTTCAGGTTTCCTATTAGTGTTGTCTGCTGGAATGTAACCCCTCCATAAGATGGGATGTTTTTGAGTAGAACAGTCTGATCCACTACAAAGCTTTTTCAGACTTAACCCATAACTGCCAGTTTTAAAACACTAACCCTGCATGGCTCCCCACTCATTTTGATACCAAAAAGGAAGTGCTGCATCACTAAGACTACAAAGTAAGGCTGATGTAGCAATGAGCACCAGCTGCGTCGTTAGAGAAGCGCAACTCTACAGACCACAGGCTGTATGTCCCTTCTTTTACTCTAGATTTGAGTTCCCCCTTCTGCCTTTTGTTTTTCTTTTACTTGGCTTTAAATTTTGGCTTAGCCAGTTATCAGTGCTCCCAGACGCCAATTCCCAAGGGACTTGTCTCGCCCTCATCACCAGCAGGAGTCACATTGAAGGATGTGAAGTACCTTTGCTGCCCAGCTCAGGCTGCAGTCCCTGCTCCAGGGTTTGCCAGAGGAAAGCCCCACTCCCCCTTCCCCCTGCTGGGGCACAAGTCAGTGCCAGCACCTGGAGCAACCCCATGCCTGTAGTCTTCTACTTGCACCATCTCTCTCCACAACCAAGAGATGAAAAGCTTCCCCTGACAGCTGCCCACAGCACCAGGCTATCAGGCAGCTGGTCTAACTCTTCACTAGCTGCTTTCTGTCCCCCTCTCTAATCACAAGATTATTTGTTGATTAATAGTTGTGTGTTTCTGTAAAAGAGAAAAAAATGCCTCTCTGTGAAAAAGTTTAAATATATAAAAACACTTCATAAAAATATTTATTATAAAAATGAAATGCCCCATGAGCCTGTAAACATTGCCTGTAGAATCTCCACTAACTGGAATAATTTGAAATACAGTCATTCAGGCTCTTCTCTGCCCTCTCCAGTAAGATTTTAAGATAGCCAACAGAAATGCCACTTGTCTTGTACTTCGATCCTCCTGCAACCCGTTTTTCTTATTTTTTGTTTACAATACAACAATTTGATTTCCCAATGCTGGCAGTTTTCTTTGGAGGCATCATTTGTCTTTGCTTTTAATAGAGTTCAGCAAGGCCTGATTCTGAGCCCTTCTTACAGAGTTGGTTGGAGATCTGATTGGTAACAGGAGCAACACCAGGATGCTTAGAATATGCATGTGAAAATACACAGACCTGGGAACAAAAGAAGAAAGAATATTGTATTTTTGTTGGCAATAACGTGAATTCTGCAACCCCAAAATGCAGAATTTAGTGCTAAGAGATGAATGCAGAATGTTTGAACCTGACCTAGAAAGCACAAAAATATACCCTTGAATTCCACACAGTCTCAGAATATGGTGTTTGCTGTCATGGATGAAAATGCTGCTGTGGATGATAATGAGGCAAGGAAACCATCAGCAAACCCTAGAATCCAAAGTCTGACAGCTCAGATAAACCCACTTAATTCAACCCCAGACATATTCAGCGCATCTCTCTTTTAATGTTAGAATACACAAGGCCAAGTTCTGAAGAAATATCGTTCATGCTTCAAAAAAATTTTAAAAAGTGACAGAAAGAAAAAAATTCAATCAAAGTGCTGGGATCTGAAATAAATCAAAACACTCAGCTTTTAACTGGAGAAGGTCAGGTAATGACGTTTCCAGAAGGCCTGCATTTTTTAAGGTAACTGATCAGAGATATCTGTATTTGGTATGTTTCTAAACATCAAATATTTTTATTTCAAATAATTCAGTATACACAAGTTTGAAGAGAAATAAAAAATACTTAAACCAAATAGATAAGGTTCTGGCAGCTTGGGGAAGATGACAATTGGGACCAGTATGGTCCAGCTGTTAAACATAGCAATGCTCATTCCTGTGGTCTCATCTATGCTTCTTACCATAGTCCTTAATATCCTCATAAGGTGCATAAGACCACTCCTTGTGGTGTGAAGTGCTTCAAACATTCATGCCCTAGTCCAAAAGCATAACATTTCCTTGCTTATGAGTCTCTAAGTTTAAGTGTTAACTATAAGTTAACCAGGGCAAAAGTCACTGGGGCAAAATTATTAAGAAATGAAGTTAAGAAAGATTTGGAGATATTTGTACTCCATGGCAAGTATTCTGTGTTGAAATCAAATGTTTCAAGAAACAGGAATAGAAAATATCGAAATTCAGCCTTCTGCAAACAGACAGCAGCTGTCTTGACTACCAGATTTGTGTCTTTTATGTTGGAAGAGGGAATTGTCTTTCTTCTGAAGCAAAAGCTGTTACGCTATATTGACAGTAAAATGAAAGAAGAATAAAGCTATGTAGTCTCGTCTCCCTTTTCTATTTATTTTCTCAATTTCACTATTTCAACTTGGTTTTATTAGAGCACATTCAATGTACTCTGCAACACCAGTGTTTTCTTATTTTTAAGGAATCTGGGGAAGTACTCACTTTGTATGAAAAGAAGCATACTTTCATAACAAAAAGCATACTCATTTCAAGGAGCAATGCTCTGCCAAGAACCCTCCATATTTCCTGCTGATCAATCTCACCTCCTGTGATACGCATTCAGCAGCTGGAAGCCTGGTCTTTGCTCAGCACCTCCTTCCTACTGCCAACTCACATTATTCTTAACCTCTTCAGCCTTGGCTACTGTTAGTGGTTGTCACTCTCACTTTTCAGCCTTCTGATGTTTTCATTCTTGTGATGGAGTTTCTCACGCTGTTTTTTGTAAACATGCACATGTTTTTCTAACTGTCTTTTTGTTTTTCATTCCTTCTCCTGGGAGGAGAAAGGTTTGATGGACTTTGTCATTGACCAGTGTCGTTGGAGAGGTGGTAGCTTCACCTTCCAATCGATAGTCGTTTCCAGAACCCTATATAATGGGAAAACCAAAATAAAGTTTCTCTCTTCTTTGCCTTCTCTCGCGTGTGGCTGTGTTTGTCTCTGCGTTTCGTGTTGCTCGATAGAGTGACAAGTGGTTGAGACCCAGCTGTCTTGAAAATGGAAACCGAGTAGATGAAATGTCACATAAGGACACAGAATGAGAAGAAGTGCTCTGCCTTGGCATCGTTATAATCTCATTACGTTCCAGGAGTGCAAAAGTCACCTCTCATACTTTAGCAAGCATCCTCTCTGAGCTCCTTTCAAATTTGATGAAATGCTAACCGCCTTTCAGTTTGGGTTATTTAACAAAAGTCTATGCCACCCTGGAGAATAAAGTCAAGGGAAGAGGACTTACTTGTAAAACTTAATGGTGGGCTCCACAGCCAGCATAACGAATGGTGCGACAGTGTAGCACACAGCCAGCTGAGTGACCGCCCAGCTAACAACATCGTAGGCTATCTTAAGAGGCACTGAAGAGAGGAAGTAATGTCTGCAGTTGTTTCTTATCTGCAGGTTAGGGAAAAGTAAGCAGAAAATTATATAAATTCATTTCTTAGGCAAAGCCACACACACACAGCAGTGCATGACTCTCTGCTTACCATCAGCATTAGTATTACAGGAAGGTTTATTCACCAGTTACAAAGGACTGGGAGCAGAAATATAGATGTGTACAGACTGGCATTTTCAAGACCTCACAGTCAACCAACGGCAAACAGAGAAATGGCCCCCAGTTTACTGTGTCATAACCACAGGGACAGACTCTCTCATTCTGGGTGTCTGGCACAATATTTTTTGGGAAGGAAGCTGTTCCTCCCTCCTGGTTTTCATTTCTTACTGGTTATCAACAGTAAATCAAAGTTACTTTAAATGAACAAGTGCTTATACCTACAAGTGAGTGCCGTTCCCTAGAGATTTTAAGTTAGTTTCACATCTGTGAAATCCTCATAAATGAGAAGCAAAGCTCATGTTCAGCAACCTGCTCCAGCAATAGTGGTTAATACTGGTCACTAGTTTAATTCTCCTTTCAGATTAACCTGGTTATTTATCCGTAGTCAAATTCCAAAAGAGAACAGTGGTGCTTCCCAGCCCTGCACAAGTGGCTGGTTCAGCCTGAAAGATCAGCAGTGCTAAATTTAACAACAGTGAGACATGAACCCTGTTCTGTCTTTGGTGACTCTACACAAAATAAGGCCCATAAACACAGAGACCATTTTACTGCATCAATTGCATCCACACAAATTGTTTGAGTTTGGGCTAATGCTCAACCCACAGCAGCTTCTTGTGCAAGACTGGGCCCAGAGTTAATTACAAGCTAGCATACAGGCAACACGACCCAGCAGAAGTCTGGAATCCAACATGACCTTGAATCCCAAGCTAATTTGACTGCATGGACATAGCTGGTGGCACCCCTAACTGTACATCCTCAAGCAACATTTCCTCTGACAGCCAGGGACAGCAGTGCATCACGTCCAGAATTGGTGCTGTTATAACTGCTGGGTACTTTGCAATTAGCATCAATACAGAACAGAGTCTCAGCAAACATCAAGCCTGCAAAGGCATGAAAGAGGGCTCACAGCAGGGACAAGCTGCTTGACCATGTGAGGGTGCAGCTGACAGCTGGATAGTGTCTAGCATGAGCCTTAGAAGAGAACAATGAAAGGTACATACTGCTCTGGCTGCGAGTGTGATAAGGATTCCAGTGAGAAACGTAAAATAATATCCAGGATAGATACCATGCCACAGGGCCGACAGGATAAATGTTAAAGCCGTAGGGTACCAGGGAGCTCTGTCATAGCAGACACTGCAAAAAATGAAAACAAAACAGAAGAGGTTGAACAATGGCCACTGCGCTTGAAATCCTTCTGTTTCTAAGGTCTTAGTCTGTTTTTTCAGCAGTCTTATCTTGGTTCAGTCACAGACTGGGGCATGAGACATTCTCCCTTCATTTAAATGGAGGTTTAGATGGAATGAGGAAGCATGCTTATATGCAAAAGAGTTTCCAAAGAGTGCCTGCACAAATATTTCTGGTGCTCAAAGCATTCAAATCAATAATGGAATAAAGGGCAGGCAAGATTTTGTTCACCTTTACACCTCTATCTGGAATCACACATTACCCTTCCAAACTGATGACAGATCAAGAGCAAGTTGAAAGACAGAGAGATGTGACCCCACCCTTCACTCCAGTGAAGAGAGATATTTTTAGGCACAGTTATCTGGCAGATGCTGGGAACAACAGGGAGTGCCGTAAACTATTGCAAAACAGGGGATTCCAGCTAACTTTAGCAGCAAAAATCTTACTCCCAAGATGCAAGGATAACAGTTCAAGAAAGCAACACCCAGTCTATTTGGCTATCTGAAGTTTAAATCAAATGCTGTGCTCCACAGAAACAAGTCAAGATAATGCATTTCTTACCAGGAATCATTTGAATAATGAAAAATAGCAGACATTGACTTTTAAGATGTACAGATTTACCATCATTATAGTTACAATAACTACAAGAAATCTGTGCCTGCATTTCAGACACTATGTTGACTGTATGCTGAGCTTTAATCACACCAGAAAGTGAAATGAGTAATGATGCACAGTCCAATCTGCAAAATTTGGACTTATGCTGGTATTTATAATATGTGCCTTAACAGTCACAGGTTAAAATCAGATCATCTCAGTGCTATAAGTCTTTTCCTCATATCCTAAACAAGGACTCACTGGCAAGCATCTGAAGGTAACTCTGAACCAGACTACACTGGGGCTCTGAAGATTTTGACTTTATTTCTTGCTGAATTTCTGGATCCCAGTGACACAGCAAGAGTCACCTCTGCATGGGAAACATAACATAGCAAAGCAAAAGAGTACAGGAAAAATAATGGAGAGAAACAACAAAATGCTATTGCTTTCTATTATGGAAGTTTTGAACAGTTCATTTATGACTTTGATGCTCATATATAAAATAGGAGCATTTTACACTTGCAGTAATAAAACTTTACAGCACCAAAAGCCCTTGTATTGCATCAACTCTTACAGACACAGGAAACAAAGGAAGAACAAGAGGCTATACATTTATAAGAGCCACCAATCAGTGTTTTCCCAGGCCATGGAGACCTTTTGGATCTCACAAGCACATAACTGTTTCATTACTCTTACCGTTTCAGCCAGGCAGCTGTCTGAATGTTCCAGTTTTCAATGTACATTTTAAAACTTGTCGCAGTCTAAAAAAGAAATTCACATGAAATGTTAGCAATGAAGCCTGTAAAACACTACTTGCAATTTAAATAAGTGAGGAGGTACATGGGAAATATTAATTCTAGCAGCTAACTTTTATGAAGACTGTGCCACAATCCATCATTACACTAATATGACTTGGGAGGGACATTAACTAGGCGGATGGCCCACTGCTAACCCTTGGTACTTGCTCTAAAATCTCACTTTGTCTCATATAATAAAATACAGTGTTTGGTTACTTTTTAAATAATGGGAAATCTGAGCAGCTTTTTTGTTTTGTATGCTTGACCTTCCTTTCAGTTCACAAACTGCTTTATTTCTGGAACAGATACCTTGCTACTCATTATGCAATCTGGACTTCCCTACAGTACTACTAAAACAAAGTGTTATTAAAAAAAAGACATTATTATTATTATTAATTGGAGAAGGATGGGGGAAGACTGAAAAACATGGGCAAAAAAACTAGGACAAAATTTAGAAGCCAATTCTCAGCCCACTGCTAAGCTTGAGAAACCAGAGTGGACTCCAGTATCCTGAGAGAACCACCCATAGCTCCTCCTCTGAGCTCCCCCAGCTTTAGGGGACTGCCAGACTCCGTTGTTCAGCATTGGCTCCCCTACTGCTGATCAACTTCACCTCCCAACTCCACCTTGGTCCCTCACCTGCTGGCAGAAACCTCCAAGGACACTCTGGCCAAGTGGGGACATGATTCAGTGACACTGCAATATTTTGCCGTATCAGCCGAAGGCAAGGGCACACCGAAAAAATTGATTAAGGGCAAAGGCTTCCAAGGGAAATGTGCAGATATCTTTGCACTTCCACACAGAATCCTTAAAGCTAGCATTTCATCTTCTGTATTTAAAGAGTTAAAATTATTAGGAATTCCCAATGCAGCACTGCCACATTTTAATTGCATTACTGCACCACGAGAAGCCAAGAAAAACACAGTTTCTCTTCCAACTAATATTGTCACTCTCTTTTGGCCTCCTTTAAGTTCCCCTGTTACATTACCAAGAGAGGAAGTAGTTGCTGGCTGTCAGAACAAGCACGCTGCCAAGGCTTTGAAGTCCCCCACATGCGCTTAGCCCCTGTCATGTTTTAAGGCCCACACAACTCCTCCCATTTCCTTATCTTTTCTACAGATCAGATAGTTGCATTTAGCACTCAAGTTCCCAACTCTGAGGTAATTTTACACATGCAGGTGGCTATACCTGCTGAATATATAGACTGTATCTGTATACACTGTACAATCACTTCAACTCCCAGAGTTGCTGTTGATGCATAAAGTGACGGTTCAAGGCTTACCCAAAGCCATGGTCTCTGTAGCCTCCCTTTTTCTCATTGCACACATGATCAAATCAGGCAGCACCCTATTTTATGCTCTTGGAAACACTTTCTGATCTCTGTTGCCCATGTGATCAGCAAAGGAAGTAAGTTTTGAGAGGCCATCAGTTCAGTGGGTAGAGAGGAGCAAAGGCTCGTGTTTCCTTCATTTGGCTTGACTGAAGAGTACTGGCTCCATTTTACTTTCCTATTTCAAACAGAAGCTGCCTCAGCCCATCAAAGTAAGAATCATCTCCTGCCCCGAAACTGAATCAGATATAGATTCAAG
This sequence comes from Leptocoma aspasia, assembly GCA_013399835.1. NCBI lineage: Eukaryota > Metazoa > Chordata > Aves > Passeriformes > Nectariniidae > Leptocoma > Leptocoma aspasia. The sequence continues at coordinate 105,803 of VXAX01004663.1, forward strand.
ATCTCAGAGTGGTATCTAGGTGTTGCTGTCATCGAGAAGTGTAAAGCATTTCTGGGCTGTGTATCCTGTACTCATCAAGGACTACGCTGAGGATTAATCATGGTTAAAAAAGAAAACGAGAAAGAATGTTGAAAACAGAATGTATAAAGAGGCTTCCAATTTTGGCATCTTCAATGAAGAATTACAGGGGCTCTTTCATTTCTGAGAAGAGCTATTGCAGCACATTCACTTAGTCACAGATTGTTCAGCAATAAAGCACTCAACTTATTTTTATCTGTGATTACTTTTAAAATCACAACTAGAGAATTACAGAGGGAGGATCTTCCTATTTCTAAAAAAGAAGCCTTTAGAAAGCAGTCCCAGACACATAAATATTTCCACATCTCACTGGTGCTCACAAAATATTCTTCAGGGCAAACAAATTATATGGGCCATCTTTTGCATTAGAGACACAAACATGAATAGTTTTCAAAAGGCTAATGGATCTTAAAAGGATGCAGCAGTCACAAGGAAGGAGTGGGAGATGTTTTGAGAAACAGTGTGGCTTGCTGCATGGTGTTTAGACCAGCACCCCTCTAAGCTCTGTGTGCCCCTGCCAGCTCACACTCAGGTTGCTTGGTGTGTACCTGTTATGTCTCCTGCCCTTCCTTTTCTCCACGTACCAGAGGCAGTTCAGCCCTTGCACATGTCTGTGCCACTTGTGGCAGCCTCTTTCACTACCACCACTCATCTCAACTGGGCTACAAAAGTGAAAGATTGTTAGAAGTAAATAAACAGAGCACACCACAGATGGTGAAGAATCGTAGCTGCAAACAATTTACTGACCCACTGAGCTCAGCCACAATCTACAGTAATTGACTGCTCATTTATTAAATATCTGATATAATTATTTATTAGCCCTCACAAAACTATTTAGAAATACAACCTGAATACAGAGCATAAGGAAGCCTGTGAGACAGATGCATTTTATCTGTCCAGCAGATAAAATACTAAACCTCTTCATGCTAGAGAGGAGCAGCCTGGTAGCATAGATTTACTTTCCTCTCAGTAAAGCCTTTACCCATTATCATGCTCATTTCTGTATAATTATGCCAATGCAGCCACTCCTTTATCTCACCTCAATGTTCCAGATATTCAAATTGGACAACAGGTCCCAGCGGAAAGTGCCTCTCTCATCAACTCCACTGAATCCATAACCAGCTGCATTGTTGACGGCATCTGCTGCAATGTCAAAGCAAAACAGGTCAAAATCAGACTGCTGGAAGAGACATGTTTTCTTACAAGTCAGTATGGCACTAAACAAACATTCAAGCCAGCCTTGTAGGATTTAGCAACCTCTCTTTCTAGGAGAAGCTTCTTTGCAAAAGGGCATAACTATAAGGCTACACAAGAGTCATTTCCTCAAGAGGAAAGACTAGCTACTCCTTGTGCAGAAGAAATAAAACAATAAAATAACAATGAATATAGTCACTTTTCCTATTATTTGGCCTTTATTATTCATGTGAGACAGATATTACCATAAAATGAAAGCATTTTTCTTGAAAGGGCACCTGGGTGTCACAGCATTTTCCAGAATTCAAAAAAAAAACTTAATATCTCAAAGACATGCGTATTATTTCTATTAAGAGTTCCAACATGGCTATGTTAATTAAGACTGTCATTCAGAATTCTGCAGACAAAGCCTTTTGCTAATCCTGTTGCTGAGTATCTCACTTAAAGTGTCTCAACATCTCTACGAACCAAATATTGAGTAACTTCAGTTACACACTTAGTTACTTTAAAACAAGTAAAAGCTTGGATAACAGTAGGCATTGCACACTGATGCACTCTTGTCAACCACCTCCCCTCTCAGAGGTGCCTGGGAGTCATCTCAACACTGGGTCTCAAGATTCTGATTTCAATGTGCCCCTGCTGGAAATACCTACTTGGAGTTCTAAGAAAACAGAAGGGAGAATTCATTATTGTCTCTGGATCACTAGGTGCAGCCTAGGAACACTGAGGATCATTGGAAGAAAAAGGGAAGTGCAAATACAGGTTAGCCTTTTCCTTCCAGGTCATTTACAAAATACAAGCCTGGTTATTCTTTAAAAAGGTCAGCATTTCTTCCTCAAGAATGAAAACTAATATTACTTTGTAAATGCTGTGAGTACAGGCACAAGCTCATGGAGAAGCCCTAGTGCACAAAACTAGGGAGGGTACCTAATTATAAACAACAAGACTAAGAATAAATAAATAAACAAGCAACCTTCTCTAACCTGAAACTTTCTGTTTTGTTTTCCACTTTCCTAAATGAGATAGATTTTACTGATTAAAAGAAAGCTCACCATGTTTTTAATTTTCTCCCTGCTTAAAAAACCCTCAAACAACAAACAACAATCCTGCCTGAAGCTGGCCCACAGGATCCTACCCAATCTCAGAGACCGGAGCTGAACATAACCATCCCCCCAGAGCAGCGGACTCCTGGATTTGCTCCTCCTTGCTCCAAGGGACCAAATAACGGGATGAGCAATAATTATGTAGCAGATCCCTTGGCCCTTTGCTTCCTGGGCTGCTGTCTGCAGAGCAAGGTGTGAAGCACAGGAAAGTCACAACTGTGCACCCTCAAAACCCCAATCTCCACAAGCTCCACAGGGGCTGGTGTCCCTGCAGGCTTGAACAGCTCGGGCTGTGGATGGCTTTCACAGCTCCTTGGATGGAGGCACTCAGACCCAACGTGGTTTCACTGACAGCTCGCAGTTAGGTTTGCAGCTGTGTTCCCAGGACCATCCCTAATGCAGCGAGAAGCTGAATTTTCTTTCCATGGATCTGGGCGGTGCAGCTCCCACACAATAGTGTGCCTGTCCTGTCCTGAGGACAGGAAGCGTTTATCGGCCCGTTTCAGCAGGGCTTCTGTAATGCCCTGGGCATTACACCAGGGGCAAAACTGGGAAAGGATAAAAAAAGGATAAAGTGCCTGCTCTTCTGCTGCCTGGATTTGGGATGTGAATAGAGGAGGCCTCACCCCCCACTATGCAATGCATACTTTTCTGCGAACTGCCTCATTTGTAAGGCATTTCTACAGCCTCTACAGCTTGGTCTTGTCACAGATGTAAGTTCAGTTTATCTCTTTAATAATGGCCTTCCAGTTAAGTATAATGCCAGAAAGAAATGGAGGCAACAATTTAATGTTGGATCCCACAAAAGTAAGTTTGTGAGCAAGCCATTCTTTATCTCAAAGCCTTTCCCACCCCACACATGCCAGTCCTGGCTGCCTTTCCTGAATCTGACAGTTTTATTCCCAGCAGTTTAATCACAGCCTCACAATGAATCTCCCTGGCTATTTCCATCCCATCTCAGTGACACCCTGCTCTGCTTCAAGGTATATGCATTCCTTGCTGGACTTCCAGGATCTCCCCTACACACAGTGTCTTGTAACACCAGCAAAAAAATCCAGATATTTTCAGCCTGGCGTAAAGGATTTGACTCCTCACACATAGATGGTGATGACTTGTAAAAGAAGAAGATAGAATGCAAAAGGATTATTTTGACCACCAGTCAAGCTGCCTCCTAAAAAAATTTGCTTCCCTCTTCAGTGAGCCCTCTTATTTCTCCTCTCCCTTTTTCTTGCAGAGATTTTGGTCCTTCCCAACACTTCCTTTGCTCTCCACGGTTCTCCAATCTCTCCTCTGGACTGCTCAAAGCCAAGGTGTATGCAGGACCCCACAGTGCTTTAGAGGCAAGGCCTAGCATCAGCCCCCCAACAAGCACAGGGTCCACTGTCTAAAGGAACATACCTCCCATGTGGACTACAGGTCTAGGGACAATTTTATTTCCCCCCATCCCAGGTTTCAGACCTCCTCCCCCATTTAGGAACTTATTTGCTACACACAAAAGTACATAATGTAGCCAGACTTACCCAAAGTCCACGCAAAATAATACTTTGGTTTTGCTGCCTGTGTTACCACATACAGGTAACCAAGTCTTGACAAGAAGGGAGTTTTATCAAGAAATTCATTATCAATAATATATGCCATAGGAAAGTTCTTGGTAAGTGTCAAGAATAAAATGAGAGATACTAGTGTGATACACAGCTTGTACATCACTGCTCCCTAAAAAAGCACAAACAATGAAACATTCATTAGAAACATTTGCTTAAGGGGAAGAACAAGGCAGTGCTCATGACATACAAAACCAATGGGCTTCAAGAACCATTAAAGTTACCAGTAACAAAGTTGATACTAATTAATTTAGAAGAGGTGACCAAGAAAGGCCAGAGTCACAGCTCTAGTTTAATTTGGTTTACTGAACTACCTGTAGATAGGTAGGACAATCACAAGTCAAAATCAGTAATGAACTTCACGACAGACTCCACATCAGTGTGCAAAGATTTTAAAATGGGAAAGGAAGGAAACCAAGCCCTACAGTGGAAAGCGGAAATCTTCTCTAAATTTACTGTCGTCTCCTGGAACTAAAGACTGGGTTCCTCCTGGAAGCCAAAAGCACTGCTATTCTGTGCAACAGTAGGTCTTACTATCCAGCTACCACCCAGAAGTCTTGCTAAAAATCACTTGCCCAAAAAGCATTGTGTTGTTATAGCACACTTCCACACACAATACAGGGTATATGCTCTGCCACAGAGTTTTCTGTTCCAGCTACCTAGCTTCCTACACACCATTACTGACAATCACTACAGTAGTTCAAAGCTTGTTTGCAAATACACACCATGAGTAAACTCTTCTTGATCCAGTTTTAATTAAAAAGTAATCTGGCACTTGCATACCATGTAAAAATTGACTCGTGTTCTCAAAAGGCTAATAAAAATCCAATATACTATTAAAACAACCATGTATTTTTTGACCCTTTTGATTTTTGATCTCTTTTTTTATATTCTCCAAATTCTGGAATAAAGTAATGTGAAATTGGTTTTTATGCAGATTTTAATACTCTCTCCTGACTTGCATACTCCACAATATAGGCCTTATTCTGACCTCAGTCAGACTAATGTAAATCAGAAGTAACACCACTAGGGTCAGTATAAAGACAATTGTGTGCAATAGGAATCATACAAAAGCACATGCTCAACTTCAGAGGAGACATTCTGCACACATTCACAAAGCTACATATTCAGTGTCAAGATAAGAGAGAGGAATCTGGACCTCGTGCTATGCTATCCTGCTTTACAAAAAGGCTATTTTCTAAGAATGTTTTAAGTAATATTAAAAAATATATGAAACAAAATTAGTGTTAAAACTATGTGAAAAATTTACCTCTTGAGTCATCTTAAAGTGTGTAAAGTGTACTCTTGCAAATCACCTGGACAGGCTACAGTTTCTGATTAGCTGTGACTCATGTACTTCTAACATCTCCCACACTATGGGGGAGATTTGACTTTTTTGGTTTTTTCTGACATTTCCTCTTCTGTCTGGAGCTGAACTGCAACTTGTCATTGTCAGAACCTGCAGCCCGTTCCCATTGCTGCACAAAGGACACCCATTAACAACTGACCATTTTTGCATGCCAAACCCATTTGGCAAATTCTCTAGCCCCTTCACCCCTGACCTTGTGATAAATACAGCAGCCACTCACAGGAAAAACTCACTGTAACCTTTACTGACAAGATAACCCAAAACTGGTTTTTCTTCTTAGCTTTTAATTATGAGAATCATGTACAAAGCTGTACTTTCCTGCCCCCTGCAATCAATCTTTGTCATTTTAAAACTTACAGTTGGAGAAGGATCAGGAAGTCTGTCATAACCCTTCTGCTTCCAGTTCACTTCTAACAGCTTCATGTGCACATGCCTCCCTTCAATGAAGGCGATATAATCCTTGTAATTGCTGCAAGGCCCTGCTATGATGCTCATAAAATTGAGGAGATAACTTAAATACTCCAGTAAAGAAGGTCTTGACCTGTGAAAAATCAGCCACATACAGCAGAACAAACAAACAAAGAAAAAAAAAAAAACCAAGGTAAAACACATCAAAGGCTTTCACCAATGCTTTTTGTTGCACTGTCTGCCTCAGTTCCCACCTCTCTCCTACCCCCTTCCCCCCCAGCTGAAAGCCCTCTAGATCTGTTCTGGGGAAGATGAAACACAGCCTGTCATATTCTGGTGATGTCTGGTAGATGGCAGTCAGAGCAAAGGTAACATGGAAGTGCTTAAACTACAGGTGAACTAATGATTTGAAAAGTTGTAATCTTAGAAAGTTTTTAGCTAAAAACAGTAATAAATTTGTTCATTTTGGACAGGTCAGCAGTACCAGGAGTGAGAAACTAGTAATTGGTTTTGGACATCTGTCCAGGATGTCAGGGACCATACTGCCTTGTTATACAAACCACAGGGCACAGAGTCTCTAAAACCAGGGCTCTCAGTCCTGGGAGGAGCTCTCACCCACCCTTCAGTTCAGCCTTTCAAAAAATGGGAAGTGTCACATCAGACATACAGGAAGAGAATGAAGAAACACTCTCTCCTACTGTTCAAATAAAGGAAGTAATTGCCTGTATTGCATCATGAACAGGAAAAGGAACCAAGGGGGAAAAATACACATGAATTGAAAGACAGCTGAAGATGAAAGTCAAAGAAAGTCTGTCATATTAATTTTTTTCCATTCTGCAAGTGCATATCCCACCAGTTCCTTCTGGGGCTGTACATTTCAAGTAAAATGAAGAAGATACACTGTCCTTGCTACAGACCATTAGGATGGAAAACGAAAGAGGCAAAGGCCTCTCAGCAGTAGCGTAATTTGTAAATTGTTAGGCTTGGGGTTTTTTATGTGGCAGAAAATGCCAACATTCAAACTATGCACTGCGTTCTGCACCGCATTAGAGTGAGTGCTCTCCACAAATGTCCTAATTGTTACCATTCAAGCAAACATGGAGCCCTCAGATGAAAACACAAACTTGGGCACAGTGCTTGAGGGCTCTCCTGCCCAAGACACAGATGGACACGCATAACCAAAACACACTTAAAATTCTATAAGACTAAAACAAATTTCTAGCAGAAAAACTAAGCAACAGTTAAACATTTTCTGTTGCCTACTTCTATTCTGAAGTGGCATTAGTTTGAATAAACAGTTAGATTAGCAAGGATTTTCTGCATTCACCCTACCGGTTATTGTAGATATTAGTGCCTGAATTGTATGTTCTCTGGTGAAAGCATTTCACAGAAAGATGGAGCAAACAATTTGGGGTAAGGGTCATGTTTCTGTCCTGCAAAATCAGGTCCATGATGTGGGCTTCCTAGCTCTACAGTAAGATTAAAAATAAAGTCATTAGCTTCAACTTGCGTTCTGCATGTGGTTGGGTGGGGAGACATGAGCAATGCACAAAGGAATGTACAGAGGATGAGTGAGAAACAAAAACAGACCAAGAACAGGAGGGAAGACAAAAGGCTGTATTACTGAAGGGGATTTAAAACACTTCAGTTATGACTTGTCTGCCACTGACACTTAAGCTATTGGCATCTTCTTTTCAATTATGAACTCATCTACTGTACAAAAACAAAAAACCAAGCCTGTTTAGGGAGAATTTGACTAGAATTAAGGGCCAAGTGCAGTGAAAAATTATGCTGAGAGCTTTAAAAATAGACATTATGGGGTCACAGCTACCTACAAGATTGTTGTTTTTCAAGAAATTACTCCCTTACTTTCTGAAGTTCATAGGCAGATTTTCTGATGGTTGAATCTTCTACCTTGGAAATTAAGGAAATAATTTCCTTGGTCTTAAACAAACATACATGGTGAAAAGAAGTTATGGTTCTAAGAGTAATTCTGTAACACTAATTCTTCATTAAAAACAAAAGAAAAAAACCAAACAAAAACAAAACAAAAAACCCAACAACAACAACAAAAAAACACACACAAATTCAACTCCATGTTGCACTTGTATTGATAGACAAACTAGAAAAAAAAGGGTGCTCGAAGAGGTGCTCTCTCCATATGAAAAATGAGAAGACTAGTTACATAACACAAAGACCTAGGAATATTAACATTATGGAGGGAGACCAAAAAAAAAAAAATCCAGCATTCAAAAATTATGTCAAAGAAGAGCAGCATTTGAAGTGTCAGACTCAAACCAAAATGGATTTTTACTATGCTGTGGATTGTTGACAGGGGAGGAGTAATTACTTGGAAAAATAGCACATCACAGAACAGCCAACAAGTCTCTATAGTATAGTCTTAGCCTGAATTTAAAAGAGTTAGTTCAGCAAAGACTTGTTCTGTTGCATATGGAGTATATATTTAAGTCAATGAGACATTGCCAAGTATTTCAGTGCTTTACTGAACAGCACAGGTGATAAAGGCAGAAGTCCTGAACTGAAGAAACAAGGAATATAAGGGAGATGGTATGTTTGTGTAAGGAGAGTAATGACAGCAGCATTACAAAAATAAAACTGCTCAAGCAAATAGGAAAAGCATGTAGGACTTTTGGCATCTCATCGACTGGAAAGTAGCATTTTCATGGAAATGGGAAAGGAAACATTTTCATGGCTGGGCCACTATGTTGTCCCTGACATTGTAATGAAAAAAATAAAGCAAAACAAAAGAACAAATAAAAAACAACCTAAACAGTCAACTTCTTTGGAAGAAATTACATACAAATCACACAGATAATTACATCCTTACTTTACAGCAAGCCGATTTTGCTCAGCAGTGAGTTCCTCAGCTTGCCGCCCTATTCCTGGAAAGAAAAGACACATTAGATCTTTCCAAGAAACAAACAGTAAAAGCTATTCCCAAATCCTTATGCTTGCACCCCACAAATAAATTTCTAAGGCCATAATTTCAAAATTTCTTTGTCATGGGTGGTTTTAATATATCTCAATCCCTAACTTCTACGCCAAGTTCTACTCTACCTCTTTACCCAGTTCCTTACCTCATTCCCCCTTTCTCATCCTGGCTACACTGTCAGGAAGAGCAGCCATAGCATTCCCACACACACAATGGAAGTGGCAATGCCACCAACTGGCGGCAACCTCCAACAGCCTCTACAAACTGTCCTGGGCTAGAAAAACCTCTGTTGCCAGAAGCTGCTGGCTCATTTAAGCACAAGCCTCCCGCTGGCTTCTTGGTGAGAAATGGAGCATTTCACAGCAGGAAGAGTGGGCAGGGGAAGGGAAACAGGCTCTCAGGAACAGAAGCTCCACTGGTGTGAACAAGCAGCCCAGCTGCCTGCTGCTGGAGCAAGCCTAAACATACACGTCAGTAATAATCTGGAATTGTACAAGGTCCAGACTGGAAGGGTGACCTCCTGTTGAGTGCACAAGACCTTTGGGGCCAGAGGTAGCGCACAGACTCAATGTCCCAGGAAAGCGATGGAAAAATCTTGTGTCACAGCCAGTGGTAAACAGATACTGCTTATAGCACATATCTCAAAACCTTCACCCTAAAGCTTTAGCTGCACATACTGCAGGGAATCCCACTGGCTTCAGTAGAACTACACGGGATGAGTCACAGCACTTGATGTGGAGCATGTGCACAGCCCCATGTGCACAGCCCCGAAAGATCAGGGGCTTGGCATCAATTGACATTACTATTCTAAACATACTAGCCATAATTACCAATACACACACAGGACTCATATCCTAAAACGACTCCTGATAAGCTGCTCATTTCCATTCTCTCTCCACTGTTTCAGTTTGTAAATACTGGGAGGGCCTGAATTTCAGAGAAACAATTAGCACTTAATTACTTAAAGGACTGGGTATTTTGTTTGTCTGTTTCCATTTACAGACAGCTGTGTTAAATTTTTACAAATACAAATTTGCCACTGATGCTTGAACTGCAACCTGCCTTCATTTGATCAACTGCTCCATATATGGATGTTTGCAATGTAATGAGCCTTTTCCACCATCATTAATCTGTAGGATTTCTGGTCTGTTTAGAACGCTTCTGCCTCTGCTGTTGTCTTTTTTCTTTCTGTCTGTTCATTTACCTTCAACACCCTAGGTGTGTACCTTGGCTGCACATTGCTGTGGAATTGCAGCAATACCTGAGCTGACTCAACTTCGAGAAGCAGATAAGCCTCAGCAACGTGAATGCCAACGACATGGTCGATTAGCCAAGTTTCCAGCTGTACCTACTACAGCCAGCTAAAAGCATTAGATTCACTTGTGCAAACCTGGCTTGTAAACAATGCCAGACCCCCGTGTGCCATCACCTAAATCCTACCTCACAACAACTCTATAGCAAGGCTCTTATTCAGTCCCCCACAGCTTGTAAGGCAGTGGGCCTCAGACCATCAGAAACTCGCACTGCAACATCAGTAGGCACAAGCAGTAATGCTACTGATGACAACTGACATTTTTAGCCTTTGCACTGCACTAGACACAGGCATTTTACTGGGAAATAATAGTGCTCTTTGTCACAGCACAGCACAAGACTGAAGACAATGTTACTTTGCTTGCAACTGTGCTTCTCTCTGCACTGGGGAAAAGCTACTGAATTCTCTCTCTCACAACTCATGGAGTATATTACCACCACATATATCAGTGCTACCATATTTTTTGCTAAATTAACATTTATGACTGAACGTATGTACCAACAACTCTTCTGAGAATCAGTAACAGCTTCAGAGAACTTAATGGAGATGCACTGTAGCGTCTAAACAAGAGATACTGGTACTTGCTAAAATCCAAATTGGGCCCCAAGGAAGGAGAATACCCAAAAGGAAAAACAGTTGTCTCTGATATTGCAAAGACAGTTTGATCCTAAAAACTGATCAAAACTTGAAGTTTATAATTTTCCCCCATAAAGCGTTTTTCTTCTTCATTTGGAACAACTCACTGAACAACATTCATTCACTCCATAAATCAACCATAGAATTCACTGGAATAAAAAGGCTGTCTTCAGGACATGGGAAGAGATTCCTTTTCTTACCATCATGTAGCTGGCATGCAAGTGTTGTGATCTTCTGTGTAATTATCATCAGTGGACTATAACAAAGACAGAAACAACAGTTACATGTCTTGTAATACAAATTATTCCCAACTTTCTCACTGAATGTCTTTATGCCTTTAAAAGGCATAACTGTATTAGCAACAAGTGGAAAACATCCAATTAAAGCTGAAGGAGGCACTCAGGCATAAGACAATTGCCTGGTTTCAAAACAACCCCACAGTAACTTGCACTGGAATTTTTAATTGCTAAGTGCACACAAAGCCTTATTTTATATCTCCCTATCATGCAGCAGTGCAAATTGGAGTTCAGAAGAAATCACACCACCAGGAAATACCAGCTTCTGCAGCCCACTGAGTTTCTTTTCAGGCAAAGACCAAATTGAAGCCCCATACAATGCAACACTAGAATACAGCAATGCTGCTATAACCCAACTCTGGCTCTTCTTACTGTTGGTTACTCTCCTATTGTCTGTCTTCTCAGTGCCCTAAAAAAATGTTGACTTTGCAGATACAGATGCTTATTTCCCCACATGAATAGCTCTATCAATTAGGACTGTGTGCAAATACCAGAATAGCTGTCAGCACAGCAGTTTCCCACTTGCTTATTGGCCACGCATTTGCTTTGTGAACAGCCTGTACAAGATACACCATCCAACTGAGAGTGTATGGGCATGTGGGATCTGGAGCCCCTGGAAAAAGGAGCTGGTTGTACCTGAGCCAGGCTTGCAGCCACCCAGCAGCTTTGGTGCCAACTGAACACACCGCACAGAAACAGCCACTACTCCCAGTAGGGCCACTCATACTTCCCATATCCAGCTTTACAGAGCTTCTTGGCACTGAAAGCAAATGTGAGCTGCTGCAGCTTAGGAATGGGGAAAAAGACTAAACTCAGCTTGGTGGTATCAGGAGTTGGTTCCCACAAGGATAAAGGACCCAGCCAAGAGCATTTAGAGGAAGGTATGAGGAAAGAAGGGAGGAAAACCGTGGGGACAACTGACCTGTTCCTCCATTGGCTGTGGTGCCCTAAACACAAAAACTGGTGCTGAACATCTGCAATCTGGAAGGGCCCTTGGCAGGCAAAGCAAGGGACAATAACCCACTCACACTGATTCTCCCTATGTCTCTGCCACTGGGGACACCAGCACAGGGGGCCCAGATGTCTCACAATCACAATAGCCACAAGATGGGAATGGGTGATGAGGATACACCACTATTTTAAAAGCATTAGTTGCGATGACTGTATGTAAAACCAGTCCCACAAAAGAGATCTGTCTTCACTGAGGATTAATACAATGAGCTGTTTCTCCATTTGAGAATAATTTAACAACATTAACCAGATGGAGGTTTCTGTTTGAACACAAATGATGTCTTCAACCTGGAAATGAAAACTTGAGTTTGTACACATTTATTTAACTATTTACACAGTTTGATCAGCATACAAAACTTTTTTAAGGGACGTAGATGATTGTGCCAAACATTACAGCTGTTCATTTTAACTATTGTAATATATTTTCTGGGACACAATTAAAGAAAAAAGTTGAGGGTTTTTTTTTTTTAGTTCAAGCACTGTGTTTGTGTCACAGATTTCTCAAGGTAAAGAAAAAAAAGTGGAACTTACATTCAGTGATGACTCTGTCTAAAATAACAGTCAAATACTTATGTTCTACAGAGATTTTCAAGAAATTCTGGATCATCCTTAACGAAATCTACCTACTGGTTACAATCAAATGTAAACCCAATGACTAAGATAAACTGTTTACAACCTGATTATCCCACTAATATAAATCAAACAGATTCTCAAGATAATTCATAGGCTGAGCATGGTAAACACACAAATATTGGCAAAACACATTCTTTCATTCTAAGTGGTCTTTTTTTTTAACACTTAATATGGTTGCTCTTTATCAAGAGTCCACAAGTAATTCTGTGTGGGTAATTTGCATTTTCTACCCAAAACCAGAACATGCAATATCAGCCAATTACTTAATCAGAAACTGCTTTTATAATTTCAGAAGTACCTACTTGAAATGTCAATAAAAAATAGTTTGCACAAAAAATTCAGAATAGCTTTACATATACACAGAACTTGAATAGAATTGTAACAGAGGGGTTTGTACAGCAGGTCCTCGTGGGTCACCTAGACCACTTATAGTAACTAAGGAGTGGACAAATTCAACAATGACTTTTCACCTTCTAGCAATATTGTCAAAGTCATTCTAAACTTTATTCCAATTAATCTTTCAAGAAAAGTGATTTATGCGCTGTTTTTACCATTATCTTCAACATCCTGTTTCTCAAAGTAGATTTTCCCAGACAAAATTTAGCTTTGCTTTCAAAGATACATAAATCCTAATCCTTTAAGCATATGAAAAGTCAGATTTTTTTAGTCCTTAGGAGAGACAGAGGCTGTCACTGAACCAAGCAGTTTTACTGCAATAAACACAAATTTTTATTTTGACAGTGTTTGACCTTTTTAGCTTTATGGGGGAACATTAACACTTGTTTCAAATTGCTTCAATTTGTTGCATATGTTTCTTATGGCAAGCACTTCACGCCAATATTGAAGTGGGTAACTTTAAGCCTCAGGCTCTGAGCCAAAACTGTATGACTTCAAGTGTCTAAATTTAGACACTTGTCTTAGACAAGGCCTCCATGGTAAACCAGAGAGAACCAAAATGCAAACAATCCGAGGGCAGCAGGAGTAAAGCCTGCACTGAAGTCATGCTACATATAAACAGAGAGGAGAGAGGTTCTCCTCATCTATATTAGGAATTCATTGCCTCATTGATTGCACATTGTAAGCCAACAGAACAAGTCAGCCTTTCCTGCACTTTAATCAGAAAAGATGGACAGTCTTTCTCCCTCAAATCCTAGCTCCAGAGGAGACAAGGGATAAGTGACGTGTCTGTCAAGGCGAGTGGGAAGGAGAGCCACAAAGTTCATTAGATACCTCCTGTTCTCCCTCTTGACATTGTCATATTACACGTCATACACATTTTCCAGAGTGGCTGGAAAGTGGCCCAGCAGAAAAGGACCCGGGGGGGCTGGTCAACAGCCAGCTGAACATGAGCCAGCCTGTGGCCAGGTAGCCAAGAAGGCCAATGGCATCCTGGCCTGTGTCAGGAATAGTGTGGCCAGCATGATCAGGGCAGTGATTGTCCCCTGTACTCGGCACCGGTGAGGCCGCACCTCCAATCCTGCCTTCAGCTCAATTCAGAGGACATTGAGGGGCTGCAGCATGTCCAGAGGAGGGCAATGGAGCTGGGGAAGGGTCTGAAGCACAAGTCCAGTGATGAGAGACTGAGGGAGCTGGGATTGTTTAGTCTAGAGAAAAGAGGCTCAGGGGGACCTTACCGCTCTCTACAACTGCCTGAGGGTGTAGCCAGGTGGGAGTCAGTCTCTTCTCTTGAGCTGTACCAGGGGAGGTTTAGGTTACACATCCATGGAAATTTTTCACAGAAAGGGTGATTAGACATTGGAATGGACTTCCCAGGGAGGTGGTGGAGTCACTGTCCCTGGAGGTGTTTAAGGAATGACTGGATGTGGCACTCAGTGCCATGGTCTAGTTGACATGGTAGTGATAGGTCATAAGTTGGACTTGACGATCTCAGAGGTCTTTTTCAACCTAAATGATGTCTTCTCTACCCTACTCAGGAAGGTGGAAAACTGCTGTAGAGTGGCAATGGGATGACACACCCTAAATCTTTCACGAGATCAGTGTCAGGTATCAGTCAACACTTCACTCAAAGGGTAAGCAACGTTTCAGGTGAACAAGGAGCATCTTCCTCCCTCCTCTCCTCCCGCCCAGCATTCCCCACTGACTTGATCTCAGGGGGACCATGTCTTTGCTGCAGGAAAAGGCAGAGCACAACAAAATAATGACATTACTGGAACTCTCCCTTAAGGGTGGGGAGGCGGGAGGGAAGAATCATAAATTCCTAAACATGTGAATTTTGATTATTAAAACTTTGAAATACCAGAGTATTGAATTGCCATTTCTATTCAGCCTTTCAGGCAAGCTCTAACTTCAAACAGCAATAAAACATTGAGTAAGTTCATACATTAAATACAGCACCATATCACATATAGTCAACTGTTTCCAACATGATACTATTTTAACCCTTAGACTCTACTGGAAAAAGTCAATAGTGCTAAAAATAAGAAGGGAAGTTAACAAAACTATAAAACTCCCAATCCCTTTTCTTACTCCCAAATTTTGCAATGCAGAGATTTTTGGAGGGGAGCAATTAGGTTGAATTTAAAAAGAAAATCTACCTACTACACTTGCACTGACAGATGAAGCACAAAGACTTATCCCTAGGAAGGAAGCATTTGAAATAAAACACATTTAGAAGCCTAAGCAACTTACAATCCATCACATTTGAACATCTACTGATTGCTTTGCAGCCACATGCTGAGTGGTCATTCCACACCCTCTCCACCTGTCCTATTAAGCACTACAGTTACAAACAACACAGAATCTGATTTATGTCTAGTGTGATTTCCTCTCTCTTCCCATGTTTTATATATTGGCTAGGAGTTTAATCTTACATTGTAGCTGTGCAATACCTCCTATGCACAAACCATAGTGGCCAACTTTTAACCAAAAAAAAAAAAAAAATCAAGAAATTGGCCCAGGGACAATTTTATTTTTCAAGGCATCTAACATAAGGTAAAGACAGCTTTGGGTTTTTGTTTACCTCACATTAGATGCCTTCAAAAATAACACAAGACTAAGATGCACCTGTTTACAGAGAATGCTCAATAGAGGGGTTTACTCCCCTAAATAAGCCTTCCAAATAAAAACATCTCAGTTAATATAATTTTTAAATACAGCTTGCCCCAACGCAATAGATTTGCCAGAAGCACAGGCCAGTGGAAGTAAAGATGTTTGATTTGTAGACTGCTGTGGGGGTCCTCACTGCATCACAGGCTGGCTTCTGCACCGAGCAAGCTTTGATGCTTATGAGAGAAAAGACGTTTTCCAAGCAGACTCTGCTTGACCTTAGGTAATCCCATGGAGAAGTCTGGCACACGCTTGCTAGAAATAGTTTCCACTGACCTGATTTCACTAAGAGAGGAGGTGGAGTCAAAAGGCTCGTAGCAGACAAGACTCCAAAACAGCGAACACGTATTTCAGGGTTACCTCTGCAGTGCTGAAGCCATGACAAGAAGTTCACACAGTCACACCCTGCTGTGACAGTAACCATTGCTGACAAGGGGATGGCCAAGCTGGCAGTGAGCCTGTACTTTTGCTTTTGACAGTAAAAGGAAGAAGTACTGAAGTACATCAGAGGAAAAACACTTCACTAAACACACTTGCCACGTCCAAAGCAACTTACAATTTCCTTCATGTGATGTGTTGCCTTTTAGTGTGTGTGAAAGCTCCCAAGCAGCATTTCTTAAGCTTTCATAGTAGAAACATTTCACTTAAAGGAGTGTTTACTTCTGGAGAAGTGTCCAGGGACATACTAGATATGTGGAGCTCTCTAGAAGTGATTGCCTGCTTGAATTCTGCCTAGTTCCCACGCAGCAGTTCTTGCAGGGCTCCTGTGTATCCAGTGGTAAGTGATCTCAGGGCTGTTTCCAGGGGACAAGCACCCAGCTGAGCAGCAAACAGGCATGGAAAACCGACTGACCCCCCCTTACTCACCCTGCACCTGGGCTGCTGCAATGCTCTAGGGACCAGCTGCACACCAAGGTTACCCAGCGCTGCTGGAACAGACACTGCAGCAATGTACTGCATGTCACACATTTAGAAGACAAGAAAATAAAAATAACCAACTGAACTTGCAGGACCAGACAACATTTCTGCTCTGTGTTTTCACATGGTAACAGAGTACATCTATCTTTGCTTTCATCAGCAAATGTATTTCCCTTGTGAAAAACGGCTGCTGTACTTTTATTCCTTCCTTTTGTGGTTGAAACTAAAAGCCATAGAGGGAGGAAAAAAACAGCAACAGAGCACTAACCACCCAGCAAAAATTCACTGCCTGAAGTGACACTTGTTACTGAAGCATCTGCTTATATATATGGCTTTCTGAGAGGGCTCTCACAATGATCACCCCTTTCTAGGTGGCTTGCTGAGAATGCTGCTGCTGCTCTGCATTTGGGATAGGGAGAACACAAAGGTGGTATCTGAAGAGTGATGTCCACCAAAGCACTTGTGTAAGAGCTACAGATTTGACACATGTGGGGAGGAAAATTGCTCAAGTTTCCTAGATACTTCAGCTGTGGTCTCTCTAAGACCAACAGAAGATTGAGAACTGTGCCAGTGTGTGTGGTGATCTTCACGAACAGTTTCTCTGCCATAAGGAACGGCAGCAAGAATCATAGAATCATTAATACTGGAAAACACTTCTAGGATCATTGAGTCCAACTGTTAACCCAGCACTGCCATCTTTACCACTAAACCATGTCCCCAGGTGCCACAACTGCATCTTTCTTGAACACTTCCAGGGATGGTGACTCCACCACTTCCCCAGGCAGCCTGTTCCAATGCTTGGAAACACTTCCCATGAAGAAACTTTTCCTAAAATCCAATCTAAACCTCTCCTGGCATAACCTGCGGTAATTTCCTCTTGTCCTGTCACTTGCTATATGGGAGAAGTGACTTACCCCAACCTTGTTACAACCTCCTTTCAAGCAGTTGTAAAGAGGGATAAGGCCCCTCCTGTTCTCCAGGCTAAACAACCCCAGCTCTCTCAGCCACTACTCATATATGAAAGAAACTCCCATATGCATGATCATTCTCTGACGTTTCACTGAATAACCTGCACTATTAGGAAATTTTACTCAGACACTGCAAGAATTCAAAGAGAAAACTAAAAAGCTCTACGGCTCTACTAATCAAGCAAAGGATTGAAAGAGACACAAGTTCCATACTTTCTGAATTTTATCTGTATGATCATATGCATGTGGCATTTGGTCATGGAGCTTGCTAGACTGAAACCCTATCTATTACTACTTTTCAAAAATCAGAATCAAGATTCCTTATTTTAAACTAGTTTTCCTTAAAGCTATCATATTGCTGTACTCAATTTGAGCCTGTGATACAAAGGGAAAAAAATACAAACTGTATTATATTATTACTGTTTTTATAAAGTTGTATAAGCAGGCAACTTACCAGCATAATCCTCTTAGCATAAAAAAGAAGAAATAAGAGAGAGAAAGAGTTAGGATTTAGTTTTTCCGGGTACAATGTACAAATGTCACGGCAAACCAAGCAAAATAAAACATGCATGTTTCTCTCAAAGATTGATTTGAATTAAGGGGGAAGCACAGGATTCAGTTACTGTACAATTAGCATTCAAAAACAAATAGGATTTTTGAGAAAGTAGTAAAGAGAAAATTCCTAAATTATATCATCACTTATTTGAGAAATAATATAACTGAAAGAAATTTGATAAAATACATACACATTTTTAAAAAATAATTAAAATTGAAGTGCAGCAAGCTGGAAATTGTTTTCCTTAAAACCTGGCAGTAGTTTAAAAAAAACATGAGTTTTTCCTTAAGTACTATGCAATACATGAAAAATTGTTAGATCAAGAAATAGCTGCAAGTAGCTTGAATACAGTTTTGACATGGTACTCAGTTACCAAGCCTTCCCTTTGCAGGAGTTAAGATTTAACTAGTCACCAGCAGGTAAGAAGTCCCTTATTTCTTATTTTGTAACCTGGAAGTGATGTGCCACAGTTTTATCTTTCATTTTCCAGTTTGCTTAAGATATGACTCAAAAGTTACCTTGTTCTCTCCGTCTCTACCTGCATGTTACAAGCTCTGTTCTCAAAATGGGAGGGCTCCAAACAAACAGCACAACCAACTATTAGTAAGCTGTTAAGTGCACAAGTCAGGTCAAGAGAGGAAATGAGGGATGCTGGCTTTCAGCACTGCTGCTGGGAAACACTCAGTGATCATCTGGCTCGTCACTTCAGGGAACTGACCCTGGAAAGCTGATGGCAATAGAACTGGTTATGTGCCTGTTTGCTGTGGATTAAAATTTCCTCCTTGCAACCAGATATGACCAGACTTATGGGGTACTGAAGCCTCGAGCGCAAGTCAGCAGATGATGAGTTTTTTGTTGCATCTTAAAGAATCTCCCGAATCCAGTGTCTTGCCTTCTCAATATATATCCCCAGCCACGTTCACCCAAAAACAGTGGGAGGCTGGAGGGAGATGGGCACAGCTCCATGGTTCTGCCTCACTCATTTATGGAACCCTGAGGGTGAACTTTAATGCCATCCTCCCAGCCAGGCCCAGTCCTAATGATTCCCTACTACAACATGCAGCAGATGAGGAACCATCAAATGTAGGAGAACAAGCAAAAGGAGGTTCAGTTGCTGCTCATATATGGTAAAACTGTGTCCAGGGAGTATATTTTGTCTCCCTGGGTCATCACATCTGTTCATGTATGTGCAAAAAGCTTCAATGGGCACATATTTACAGCTGAAGGAAAGAGGTTTTAAGACCAATTTATGAGGGTGATCTGGGTTTCAATACTTTGGATTGCAAGTTTTTATTGTTACCACTACAGTATTTTTATTTATTCTTAGCTTTTAAAATATATCATGAAGGTGCAGTTCATATCCATAGAACATTTTCCACTTGTTTACTACTTGGTAGTTTTATTTTTGACTTAAATTCAGGAATTGGTGTGTATCTTGAAGCACCAAGTCAAAATCAAATAACAGAGTAAGTTCAAGCATTACTTTTTCACTGCCATTATTATTCTCAAGCTCATCATTAAATAAGAGTAGTTAATTTTTCATCAAGGGAGCAGAGAACACTACCTAATCCATAACAAACAACCATCATTCTTTCATCACCCCATCTCAGCTGGATCTTTATTAAATGTATTCAGAGAGAGAGAGAGCTAATATGCCTCACAGCGTATTTCTGAACACAGTATTCAGAAAAGCATGATCTCTCACATTTCTCTCTCTGTCTCTGTCTCTTACACACACTGAGCTATAGCATTCCAATCCCATTTATAGGCTTCTTTGTAGGTCATGCTCTTTGAGGACATGCTTTTGTGTATTAAAAGAGCTGCAGAAAAAATTACAGAACTAAGTTTCTTTAAACATATAAGTTCTCATTACTGCAGCCTCCTTAATAAAAATAACTCAGGAGTTTAAGAGAAACTTTCCCTCCACCACCTCAAGTTTAATTAAATGCTGAAACCCACCATCTCGAAGAAAGAGACACATGCACAAAAGCAGCAAAAACCTCCATTCTCCTACTTTGTGCCTGTAAGATGAAAGAGACTTGGAAGAGTCGTGTAAAACTTACTGTGCGAGTTTACAGAAATTTTTCATGGTCTGTTACTAATTACTGTGTCTTCAGACATTCAATTAAACAAGTGGAATACAGATTAGCATGCTGGTTTTAAATCATTCAAAAGCATACCTTCCTCTCACAAACAAAGCCCACAGAGTTAGCTGTCTCTACCTTTGCAAAGCATCTTCCACTGCTTCTCTGAGTGAAATCAGAGGCTACAGTATGTATGAAAACCTTTTCACACATATCACAGCATACAAAAAGTTGTGCTATTTAAGCAGCAGTGACAAGCTGGCCCCATGAGAGAGCCAGTGCTGACAACACAAGCTGATCTCTTATCTCTCTACCTGGGTTAGTCACCCAGCTCCACCGGCATCCCAGCCCTGCCCGAGTCTTGCCCTCACATCCTGGAGTGCCTGGGCTGGGAAGCACCTTCCCAGCTGGGGCTTCAAGATAAATCAGAATGGGGGAAAGGGGACACAGAGCTGACAGCTGTGCCTAGGAAGCTGGAAGGAGAGCAGCCCACCCCACCTCTCAGGACAGACCACCAGGGAGGAAGCTTACTAGCCACGTAAGTCACTCCTACAGCTCCAGGGAGAAACTGCCCAACTTATCCTCCCAGGCTGATCTGCAGGGAAACCTAGCTAGCTAACTAAGCTCCACCCTCCCAACTACACAGCTTCTCGCAAGAAAACAGTCGACACAATGCGTCAGTGCAAAAATCATACACTGCTTATTCCTTTTACAAAAAACAAAAACAAAAACAAAACAAAAAAAAACCAAACCCCAACAAAACCCCAGTGATCACAACAAAAGCCTTAGAAAAAGATTAAGCCAAACAAAATTGTAGGTGCTCTGCAGATAAGATATTATTTTATAATAAAAATTATAAATTCTTACAACTTACTGAAATCAACTAATACTGATTGACACAGGAACCAGTCTGCAGACTCACTCACCCGGAGAAATCTGTAGTGAGGATCCCGTAATGAAATATGTATATTCGGCTTATGTGGCACAATGTGAGGTATCCCATAGCTACGACAAAGGAGTACCTAAAAACATAACACACAGAACACATGGTTACCAACACAAGTACCAACAAGAACTGGAATCACTCAAATTGGGTTGGGCTTGTTTTGATTCTTTCAAATCAGACTGTTAAAAAGTCTGAAGCTATGCTACAAGACTTGGAAGAAATTCTCAAAGGGGGCTGATGGTTTTGTATACCCAGCTGAAACCTTACAGACATGTGTCCTCATGCTGGAGGTAGGGAAAAAATGTAAGAAAATATAGGATCAATTCAAGTTGCACAATTCAATTTTCAAAGCTCCTATCTTCACATATTATTTTGAAATTTCTGTCCAACTTAAGTATTTGAAACCAGATGATACTGTATGTCAGTCACTGAAGTTAACCACTGCATTTTTTGTCTGTAAATGTTATTTATTTACAACTCTTCCTCAGATCTAGCAAAGACTAAAATATTTCAAGCTTAAGATATTCTCTCTTGTGATTTTATTTAAAGGTAGATGGCACATAGCCCAATCTTTTCAGCTCTCCATACTGAAGCACACCATCTTCCAGAAAAATCCTAGAATCAGATAGATTGGAAAAGACCTAGAAGATCACTTCAGTACCCAACTGAAGAAGGATTCCTTAGGTAGGATGTGACAAATTCACTCTGTGTTTCAGGATGATAGCACACTTCTGTTGGGCAGGACAGTAGCATGGTTCTATCTTTACAGCTGAACAGTCTAAAGACTGAAAATATTGCAGTGTCTGCATGGGCAGATGCAGCCTTTCATACAATTAACTTCTCCCTGTATTTACATGAGCAAGGAAGAGGATACTGGGCAGGAAAGAAGTGGATGGACGTTTGGAGACTGACTGCCACATGAAGCAAATTACACTGTGCGACGGAGAGCTGGGACACCAGAATGAATGGCTGGCACCACAATGACAGGTGCCAGGACCCAGGTCTACTGGTGTCCTCCACAGCAGAGGTTATCCTTGTAGGGGAGGAGAGGCAAAGACCAACAGACTACAGAAGGAGATGGGCACATCTGCATGCCTGGTAGGGCTGAGCCTTGGGAGGCTGGTAAGCACATGTTGCCAAGAAGGGTCCCCCCCGACCCATGACAGCAACCACCACAGGGGAGAACTAAAGGTGAAATCAGACAAGAGGATCAGTCAGCAAACAACTGAAAAAGAGCCAGGCCTTTGTCAAATTATGGCTGGTTTTAAAAGAAATGAGGTTTTCCTCCCTGGGGGCTAATAAACTGCAGTGTGAGTGACAGTGATGGATCACAAGGCAACCTGTGGGTCATGTGGCCCACAGCAAACAGCTGGATGAAAGGCAGACTGAAGGACATGACAGATTCTTCAGGAGATTCAGAGTAGAATTTATCGTATTTTATCTGGGTCAGGCATCCAGTCCTGCCTCAGCAAGGTCCTTGGATTCCCCTCTCATCAGCAGAGAATGGCAAGCATCCATCCCAAGGCAAGTCACCCAGCTCAGACATGTAACAGCGAGAGACAGGATGAAGGATCTAAAATAAGCCTCCATGCTGAGGTGTAAAGCACTTAAACTGAAACGGGGGGCGAGCAGGGAGAGATACACTGAACTGCTGCTGCAGCTGGGAGCATTTCTGATGCTGGATTGATTCGTCCATTTATAGGCCTTGAAGGCTAGCAGCTTCACCAGAGAGCAAACTAGCAAAAAATAACCAGTGAAAAGGGTATGAAGGTTAAATTAGGCCGTTTATTTAATTTTTGCTCTTCCACTGCATTTTTCCGGAGGAATAAAGAGCCAAGTCTTGAAGCCCCACGCTGACCCAGACCTTAAAGTGGCATTGTTCAAGCTTACTCTCAACTGGTTTGATTGCTTTGTTACTTTGCCAAAATTAACAGTGTGGATGCACTTTGAGTCACGCTGCTATGGCTAGTAGCATACAATAGAAAAGTCCTAACCCAATCCTCCCTCAGAACTCCTGAGGTTTTTCACACGTTGGATTGACATTTCACATTGATTCAAAACAACACATGACTGTCTTGCAGCAGTGGGCGACATTACATGAACTGGCTTGATTTGTGTTTCAGTATAAAGCTATTTTGCTATTAGCCATTGTGGCTAAATGTCTAAAGAGGAAGAGTGAGGGGGTTTCCCGTTGAAACTGTGTCCTTTTCCTTATCACCACCCCAACTTGCCTAGGAAGATGTAAATAACTAGCGGATGACTCCTTTGTAGACTTGGTTCCTCTCATCTACAGTCACTAACTCCTGCATTTCCCCCAAGTGACAGGCAGGGACAATGACCAGGAAACCATAATACAAATTTGTAACACCTTTTTATTTTGGTCTCTGGATAGCATTTCTTTAACAAACATTGTACAATTACTGTTTGGTTGTTTTTTTTTTTTTTTATGACATTATTAATTACCTCTAGTCTTCTGGGCTTTGCACTCTGTGAGAGGGTGGAAAAAATATCTCCTTGATACCCTATCTTGCTGGTGCAAAATGCTAGCAACTGCTGTAGACAGGATTGTGTTTTACAGTTCACATTTCTAAAGAATCTTAGAAAAATCTTAAATAGGGTTCCCATTCACATATTAGAGAGGGGTCTCTTCAGAGAAAAAAGGAAGGTGAGAGGATTATCTGACCATCTGATCCTCAGACAGCCCTGGCCTTGAAGGCAAGTGAAGAAAGGGTTTCCCTTCCCCAGCCCAGATTTATGTGGATTCTGAGCATTGAGCAGTAGCTACAGAAACAGCCAGACAGTGCAGAGACAGAAAACACCTGTCACACACCCAAACCATAAGCTTCTACTTTAAGCAATAACAGCTCTGGTATTTTCTACTTTTTCACAAAGTACCAAAAGCAAGACCTCATTTTGTGGATCACTAAGCTAAGCTGCCTCAGTGACCTTATTTGAATGACCTAACTCAAGAATAAGTGGAAAACACCTAAAGGCCAAACAGCAATGCGGAAAACACATTAAAAAGGATTATCAAAAGCAATCTGGAAGACTACAAGACCAAGGAGAACATTACTTCATTATATTTAAGAAATCAAAGGTTTGTCCATAAATTATTGTTCCTGCAAAAGTCAGATTTTTGAGGACAGCAATTTCACAGGAAAATGCAATACATCAACCCAAAAAAACCACAAATTGAGATGACAGCTGCTGCTGTAACTCCATGAACAAAGCTGCTGCAAGTAACTGGGAAAGAAAAGAAGGAAAGAAGAGAAGGTTGTTCTAAAAACTCCTCATGATTCTCCCTGAAAGCAGAGAAGTTATCAGAGGGGCAGCAGCAGACTTGCAGCCACATCAGCTCACCTGTGGATGTTGGGAATACTCGCCATATTCATAATGCCATAGTTCATCATCACCAGGACAAAAAGATGAATGGAATACCTTGAAGACAACAAAGTGAGTATTTAGATAATTTCTATGTTACCTGGAAGTGGTGGCAGTTCAGAGAAAGAAAATATTTTTTCATGCAAATGACATCAATGTGCTGTCATATCAGGGTACCAGTAAACCTGGATTACCACACAACATCTTTATAGCCTGACTATCCAACACAGACTGATACCTATTAAAAAGATATTATCCATATGTCTAACTGAAAGAGTGGCCTGGCTCAAAGTGCTCATTCAAGTTGGATACATCTTTTCCAGAGGAGGTATCTTCACAGCAGACTGGTGTAGCCTTAACTTCCAGAACAAACATCACAAATTAAATTAAACACTTCACCTAAAAATACTTTCATGAGTCATTTTACTTTGAGGGTTTGGAATGGTTATGTTGGTTAGGATATTTTTTTTAAGGTAGCATTAAGAGCCTTCAGATTAAAAAGATGCAATCCAGAAAAGCTGATATGAAGTTTAAAATTATTTTTACCCAAGCCTTCTCTAAATGGTGACTAAATACTCACCACCCAAAGCAGAAGACAGCAAAGTATATTCCAAAGAGGGTGGCAAATGCATGGCGAACAGCGGAGCTGGCATGACTGGGACTCAAGTAAATACGAAACCAAAATGCAGCCAGAAGTGCAAACAGTTGACAGGCTACAAAATTGATCTGTAAAAGACAAGCAGAAAAAAAAACTGTTTTGATTCTTGGAGGAAGAGAGGGAGGATTCTCTCTGTTCTCAGAACAATTAAGAGCAAAGGTAAGAAAAGGCTTATGAAAGCCTTTTCTTATGAAGGGAAATCATGAGCTATGAATCTTTTGCTTCTCAGCATTCTCACTTGTGAACTCGTGTGGTAACTTTTCTTGGCCAGGGACAGAAGGGATTAAACAGGCACACAGCCACTCAGAAGCAGACAAGGAAGGTCAGGCTCCAGCTACCCCAGCATACAGGTGGGGCTCTGGTGTTTCTCACTCTCCTTGGAGGAAGGCTCTGCTCTGCTGCCAGCCTGGCCCAGGTGCAGGGCACATCATTCCTGTTCTCAGTCCTCTTGGCGAGAGGCAGGGGCCAGGAAGCAGTCTGGGACTCTGAAATATTACCCCAGTACCTGACTTTCCCCCACCCCAAGACAAGGACAAAATTAACAATCCTGATGTGACACTGTTTACTAACAGTGAGAACAGGGCAGCCGCCTTAGCTGAATTCCTCTGCTCCACAGCATCTTCCACATAGACCTTCCAACTCCCCATTTTTTTGTGGTTTGAGTGCAAAGAAAACAACTTTGCTTAACCATCAAGCAGACACCTAAAGGAACATGTTTCTCAAATGTTCTTTGGCTACCGCATGTGAAAATCAGTCTGGGCTCACTGCAAGGAGGTAGTGATGGCAGTGGGAGCACAAGACATGCAGAGGGCAAACAGTATGGGAATAAAGGCTACTCTTGTCAGACACAAGGACAAGCAAAGGCTTCAGTGTCCCCCAGAGAAAAAACAACTTCACACTGCCTTCTTCAAGTCACCTTCTCTTTGACAGCCTCAGCAAAAATCTCAGTAGCCAGAGGAAAAACAGACCAAAGTCAGAGTCAAAACAGAGCTCAGGAGCTGTCTCTAACAGAGCACATACACCACTGGGATACAACATCCTTAAGTCCAGCCTGGACTCCGGACAGCTGGAGGTAAATTCATTTATTCGGACACACTGTTGCAGTCCTTTTTTTTTTTTTTTTTCTTTTTAATCTTTTGTTGTTTTTTTTTTTTAATTCACCCTGAGCTCTCCAGCAGCAAGTCATTCCAGACCAAGCAAAACTAAGCAGGCTGCAACATTTAAGCAATCACTTGGATTAGAGGATTATCCAAAGCTATCAGTCCAGGACAGGATAATACATCTCACTCGGAAATGCTCTGACATGCTGGCTGTCCAGGGGTGGTGGGATTCTGCCAGGCTTCTTGTCAAAAACATTTACAATGTGTTTAACAAGATACTATAGCCCCAAAGTGCTTTTATTCTGGTGGACTACATCCAACATGGTGTTAGCTGTTTATGCAAGTGCTTCCATTAAAGGTTTGTTGGCTTCATTGGTGCAGTTGCTTTATTTCAGTGATGCAGGCAATCATGCAATAAAATAATGCAATCATTTAAATACTTATGTGCGCTGAATTTTAGTTCTTTGGAGCAGAGACAATATCAATTTTTTCTTGCTCATGCAAGAAATAATTTATCAAATTATTTCTTGCTCATGCAAGCAATTAGCATTTATAACAAATAGTATCACAGAATTATAACCAAAGCAAGTAATTCTCATTTTTAGTGCAAGATCTATAAAACAAAAAGAAGAAAACAAAATTGCACTGGTCTCACAAAACCCAGATGCTGTAGTAGAAATCTTGAACTTGTCTGTCACCCTAGAATTACATTCAAAATGCTAACACCTTGCTCCCACCCTTCCACAGACAGAGGTGCAGCAGAAACTGCTGAAGTCCCTACAGGACTGCTCTGATTGCATCCTTTCTAAGCAAGTTCCCAAGACTGATGGGTGCCAACTCATCAGTGACAATTCAGTGAACCTTAATCGCCCCCATCCTGCTCTGACAGGGTCACATTGGTACATCCAGTGCAGCTCAATCCTGTGGCATGCACAGCTTCTCTGATCTGGTGTAAAGAAGGAAAGTGCAAAGACTCACAGAAACTGACGTGGCTGATTGTCTGAAAGACAATACCCCCCTCTGTGCAGCACCACTCACGGAAACTTTACACCAGTAAAAGCCATCATGATAAGCAGGCATTTGCTTTCTACTCTCATCCGGCTCTTGTAGGCCCAGTTCGAGATGTTAAGGATGCTGGGATCTCAGAGGTTCACACACACAGCATAAGGAAAGTGCAAGATCCCAGAGCAGACACACTTGTAACGTTATTTAAACAGCTAAGGCAGGGAATGACAGTGGCAGCAGCAGCAAAAAAGCGGCAGCGACTTCATCACAAGCTAACATCCAGCGAAGGACAGCTCAGCAGCCTCACATATGTGCTCTGCCTCGCCTTCACCTTTGAGCATGTGTTACCTGTGCTACCAACCATGCCACTATCACACCTTCATTTTGTTGTGCAAATTAACCACGACAATTAACCAAGACTTTGTGCTCTTTTTGCAAGGGTCAGTGCAAAGCCTCATCCCAGGTCAAAACGTCGCCCTTATGCTTCAATGAGATTTTGGTTTATAAGGGTTGTTTCTGCAGAGCAGCCAAACATCACAGACCCAATGCACTCAGCAAGCAACGATCTGGCAATAGACCAGATTTGCTCTGTTCTACACACAGGAATAGAGGGACACAACAGCTTTTCATATAACCACCTCTATTTAGTTATTTCTATGTACCATTTTAAGCACATGCAGTGTTCACATGCATACACACAAAGGCTGACAGTTCATCTGACAGTGACTTCACTGCATTCCGTTTGACATCAGTTTTATTCTTCATTCTACATACTTAAGGCATCCAAGTAAACAGCTCCCTAAAAATTTAACAAATGTTGTGCTGCATCACAAGTGAACTAAGTCACACTTTCCCTCCTTTCCCTTTCCAAAGAGAAACAGATTCATACTATTCCCTTTTGGTTATTTCCACTGTTGCTAAAAACACTTTATAAACAGAAAATTCAGGGCTTCTGAACACTGATGAATGGTGTCCAGGCAAAAATAACACGGAAATAAAAATTATATGCCAATTAACCTTTTTCAGCATTGCAAGTCATTTGACACGTGTTTTTAGCTAGTCACATCTCTTCAGTGTTGCCACCAAAATTTTGCACATCTGGTTTCAACTTTGCTAGCAGAAAGGAAACACCTTTGCTTTTTACAGTCACTTTCTTCCATGCTCTAGAGAGTAAGATGTAATAAAATTAGGAATCAGAGCACATGATACGCTGCCAAAAGAAGACAGTATGTTCCTTTCATTTTCCATGATTAAATACTGGAAGACAGAAAGGCAGTCTCATCACAGTATTCTGCAACGACATCTGGAAGACTTGTATCTGAGTCACAGCCAGCTGGAGACAGCCTTGCAACACAGAAACAAGATATCAACACTTCTGGAGAGAGAGAAAATCTGGAAAAGTTCCAGTGCAACCGAGTTGATCCTTATTGTTGTCCGGTTAATGAATCCTTTAATTCTTTATTAATCTTAACTTTAAAAGGTTGGATGAATCCAGAGCAGGTATGAACAACAAAGGAAAAAAAATAAACTGTAGTTCCTCCCTTTATTCTTTCAAATTCTGTAGCAGCAATAACTCAGCAGTGATGTTTAGATTGCAAATCTGAGTTTTACACAAATTCAGCAATCAGGTCAAACGAACCCACCAAGCACCTGTGGTGTTGATGCAAGAATAGCCAAACACGGTGGTTTCAAGATCCCCCTATTGGATTATGCTATAATCCAATCCCCCAAAGTACATAAAAGGTCAGTTCCATCTGTCTTGAGCCTTTGTATCTTCTCCCATTTTTAATAGGGTGAAACTTGGCAAACATTGGACTAGTACTGTGCAAAGGGGAAACACTAATGTCTGGGGATTTGGAACCACATTTTCAGTCATCTCCATCAACAGGCAGGTCCTTTTACATAGGAAAGTCATCTCCTCAACTTCCTAACCACTCTCAGAGGAAATCCATAGCATTTTTTGCTCAGTATTTTATTTGATCCAATTAACCACCTGCAAGTGGGTACTTCTAAGGGCAAATGCCAGTTGGCAAATCACAAAATAAAGGTCCCAAATACCCGGAGTTAAATAGGTGCATCTAAAAATTTCACCCTTTGGAAGACATGAGCCTGATGTCAATAACACTGAATAGGAACAATTATCACTTTTTGTTCTGGGAGCAAACTGGCTCCATGGTGAAGGCTGGGGAGGAAAAAAAAACTCAAACAAAAGTAGTAACTTGTCAAATCCCTATGACAGGAAAGCCATGGAGCCATAGTGGATTTCCAAAGAGAGAGGTAAATGTGTTGCTTGTTACACTGGAAAATTACTGAAAAAAATCCCACAAAAATATTAAAAGGGGAAAAGAGAAAGTGCTTTTCCTAGCTATAAATTCTTGAGATGGGAAACAGAAAATATGAGAGGAGACAAAACCTGACTATACACCTTTAAACCAAATCATTACAAAGAGTCTTGATCACTGCTTCTTGTAGTTGAAGGTAGGCTACTGATAACCCACTTCAGGAAGTTTCATTTCTGCTCACCGCATAAGCCTTGCATCTGTAAATGTCCCTGTTTAAAAAGTGGCAATACACAGTTGAACATTACTAGGTCACACTCTAGGAAGAGATAGTTAAGTACAAACACATAGCCTCTTATTTTAGTGCTCTTAACCTTTTCCTTACAGTTAAATATCAGAAGGAAATATCCTGCATTCTGTTTTGACCACAAAAATACTTTGTTTTTCCTCTACTACATTTTTCCTCCCTTAGGCTTGCAGAAAATCTGATCTCACTTTCCAAAAATCTAGGAGGATATAACAAATTGACCACGCAGTTCTCTCCAAACTCCAAATGCCAATTAAGTCCATTACCCAAACCAGACCATCCTCTGTAAGCAAAATTCCTATTAATGCTGTAACTCTGACAATCACTACAAGCAGTCACACTGCTAACTTGCCCCTTGTTGGACGACAAGGTGCTGGTGTGTCCTCAAGAGCACACAATCTGTAGATAAAAACCAGGAGTGTCCCACATTCACACACATTCACAGACAGAGGTACAAGTGTGTTTGAGCACAGCCAGGCTGTCAGAATATTCCCAGCCAGCATCCAGGTCCACGTCCACTTCAAAATGTAGCAGATGATGCAGTCAGGTTATAGATATGGTAGAAGATACCTCTAATTTATTCCAGGCCTTGGATTTACCAGCCAAATGAGAGAATAAAGGTTTAAATCTGCATTTCATTTGCTGAACAGAAGTGTAAGAACAGAGGCCTCTCATGGTGGTTCAGTATAAAGATGAAGTTACAGCTCATGGCCAAGACACTCTGTTGCCATGTACTAATGAGCTGCTGAGCACTGCTTTAGGAGACTGCTACAAGGTTTTTATCTGGTAAATTAGCAACCTCCTCTATTCACAGAGTTAACCACGGATGACCAAACAGCTGTTTTCAGCAGTTGGAAAAGCATAAAGAACCTTGCTAACAGAAACTACTGACAGCAATAGCAACTCAAGTCAAACCACTGTCCGTGGAGTACAACAGCACTTGGGTAGTATTTTGGAAAGGGGATACCATAATAAAGCGTTCCACTCTGCCAGAGATCAGCCTCATCTTCCAGGGTGAAGCCTTTCTACCAAAGAATAAAGCAAGAACTAAAGAAATGCAGTAATTTGTTTTCCATGTTTAAAAGATTATTTTGCACATATAACCAAAGACACCTGGCAAACAACATGTTTAATTTCACTTTGCTGCAGACATTTCTACTTTGATGTTGAAAAACAGACCTGCTGTTATTACAGCATTTCATAACATCAAAAGTGTGATATTTAGAAAGGGCATGTTAAGAATGAGAGATGGAATAGTCTTTAATCAGATCTCAAAGACATCTGATACTTGCTGAAATTTCTCAAAATATTTTGATCTTCCAGACTATTTTTATGAACTATAAGGACAAATATCCTCTGCAGAGATCATTTAGCTCTACACAGGGAGGGGATAAGCACCTCCAAAAAGGAGGGCAATATCATAGAGACCATGTCAAGTTTCCCACTGCTAGAATTCTGACTTAGGCTTCCATGAAGGAAAAGAATTTGTGTAACATCATCTGTGCAGTTCCCCTTGTTGCCCAAAGTGGTATTTGCACAGAACTCAGTGCACTGAGAGCCAGCACAAACAGGCATTTGTAAAGGAAGCAGAACTGACTGTCAATTGCAGGATGCTGCATTTTCTGTTCATAGCCAGGCACTGCAGGCTGCAATCAGCATGGATCAGAGAGGAGACAAATTATTTACATTGGGGAAATACTGATTCCACTACTGATATGTCACATCTCCAGTACTATACAGAAACAACTTATTTCTCTGGCTTTGTGTTGTAGGAGTCCTATGGAAGATTTTGCGGGAAGCAAAGGCTTGAAAATAGAATTTCTGTCATGGGAGAGACAGAGAAAGAAAAGCGTATATGCATGACTAATTTAAGATTATCGTCCTCTTCAGAAGCAGCACTGAGTTGTCATAGCCTTGGCGTTTTTTGTACAGTTGCATGCAGAAAATACAGTTGGTGAAGTAGAATATACAAAACTGACAGTATTTTGGCTTGTTGTGCTGTTTTCCTGGGTAAATTCTGTTTCCCTACTTACAGGGTCAAATATCCTTCCATGATTTAGACTGTAAACTTGAAACAGATGTTCTTTCTGGATTACCTCTGTGAAACCACTAGCAGAATAATCACTAGCAGGACACCAAATATAGTTATAGATTAAACCCTGAGTCATCAAAAATTTTGAAAGAAAAACATTTAAGTCGAAAGTAAGCCTGAGAAGTCAAATCTACATCATAATGCTAAGTCACACTCCCATACACTTACCTTTGATGAATTCAATATGTGGATCTGATCCAAAAACAGCTTTAGCTCACTGTCAACAGCTCTCACATTGAGCTGTAATGACTCTGTATGTTGAACAGATGTTTAACCAATGATCATTTATGTGCAGCAATGTTCTGCCACTACCTGTACCTCATTAATTACTGCTTTCTCAGCAAGTGATGCCAAATGACAAAATTCCCTTGTATCAAAGATAGTCAGTGCTAATTCCTACCTGTAATAGGAACAGCAGGAAAAATCAAACAATCTGGAGCCTTAAGTCATTCTGGTGGTTCTTTAAACCAGAACGCCTTTAGGTTATTAGAAGATCCGCCTTGTTTCTTCAGACTGCTCAGCAGTGAGGCAGCACACTAATTACAGTACCTGTAAGTCCAAAAAATACCTTAAAAGAATAATGACATACCTCTGTGCAGGTGGAGTATTTAACAGTATTACGTGTCAGACATGTCTAAAAGCAGAAATACAGCCAGCAGGTCAGAGTACAGAGGGTATTTTAATAAGGAAAGGAAAAGAGGACTGAAGGGTTGTTATCCAAACAAGAAGTTTGGCACACACAAAAAAATATCCCAACAAAATTAACAAGCAAAAAAACCCAATACCAGAACTACCAGCTTTGCTTTCTCACAGAAGAGTCACTTGGATCAAGTACTTCTGATAGGAAAGGTGGCATCTGGTACCATTTACCCTCCCTGGTTATGCATAGATTCATGCTGATGAAGAGGGAACACTGACCTTATCACCACATTGCTCTATCACTCCAGCTCTTCTGTCAGGTACGCTCAGAAGGCCCCATTTAAACATATGCAGACTTAGGATCTCTCCTAAGTCTGAAAATTAACAGAAACAAGGAAGACAACAACTCCAGGAGAGTAAACTACAACAAAGCAGACATTTGAGTCCCTGCAAAGCCTTCTCTGAAAGTCCCTAGAACTCTAGGACGTTCCCAGGCTGGGAACACCACAGCACTGCGTCCCCCCACTCTTTCTAAGCCACCTGCAGGGCTCAGGCACCTATCTGGAGCTCAGATCCTTGGTTTCCATAAAAATTAAATACACCACTTCCCCACTTTTTTCTCACAAAGCAATTCTTGGATAACAGATACTGACCCCAGCTAGTCTTTTCAGATGTGATGAGTGCCCCAAATCCCAAACAGTTATTTCCACACCACCTCTCAAGAGCACTGCTGAGCTCCCAATCCACAACACTGTGTCCCTTCATCCACCACAGACAATGGATGGACACCACAGCACCAAAAAGGAAGCAGGACCAAGACAGGTCTCATTAGACATGATCCAGCTCGTGTTCACCAGCCTCAAGCACTAACTGATCCTGAGATTTCAGTCCAGTTTCTACATCTGCATTCTTGAGTAAATAACTTCAAGGCAGCAGCACTAAGAACAGCATCAACACAGACCTGATTTTTCTTCCACCGCATTTAAAGGTTTCGTTTTTAGAAACTTAGAACATAACACAGTAAGCCAACCACCTTTTCATTTTGTCTGTGTAACTGATAAGTACACAGTTGATTTATTCAAAACACAAAGAAGGAATACAGACAAATGTTTGTCTATCCAACCACCTTGCTAGCAGGTCTTTCTGTGACTTCAATGTAAATTATATTCCCCAAATACCAAGGGGGGTTGCCTGAACACAGGGATGGCAGGATCCTTATAGCAGTGTTTGTAAAGTCCCAATTCAGAAACACGCTTAACTTTCAGGCCAGATGAAAGCCTTGAGCCTGCACATATTCATCAATTTAAAAATAAAACAGTAGGCTTAAAGTGCAATCCGTCACTAGAATGGGAACTGGCACATCTAAAATAACTTGCCCCATTCTTCCTGCTGCAATGTCTGTGCAATTCTATTTTCAGTTCCTTTTCTATAGAAAAATGTCAGTGGTCTTTAAAAATACAAACCAATACAAACAGAGCAGTTTTGTTCTCATTATCCCAGTGATATCCCAGTAAGTGCACACAACAGAAAGAAACAAATATCAGTAAGGAGGAAAAAGTGCCAACTTGACAGGTTATTCTAAGCCAAAAGAAAGTTGTTTTTTTCCCCACTGTAGAAACTGCCAGCACTGTGCTATATTTAAGCACATTATCCTTGGAATTAGTGGCTTGATCAAAGACTAAACTTTTCAGGCATTGCAATGGTATTATGTAACACTTTATTAGGCCCTTAAACACAGAAAATCTGGAACATCCTGTATTTAAATGCTCAGTCATGTTCATATAACTTAAAACAAGGGCAGTGTAAAAATTAGCATATTAGGACGTGCTTAAAAAGTTTATGAGTGGACTTTGCTAGAGAAAAGGATGGAGTTTATCTGTCCTAACACTCATCTCGATAGCAGACCTAGTCCATCTAAATTTCTTTTCATTTCAATGGGGAAAAAAGGCAATTCTAGGTTGCAATTCATCAAATCCTGAAGCATAACCCTAAAACAGGTACATCTATTATGAAAGTACTCTATGAAAAGACTTCATTTAGTTGTAAGAAATGAAGTTTTCAAAAATGACCTGTAGTTTCTTATGCTTCAGTTTTTGGTTTAACGCTTACAGACACCATGAAAAGGAATCAGATTCCAGAAGCTCGTATTCTACACTAATTTCAAGTGCCTGAAACAGAACTGGGATAAAACAAAACACAACACAACACAAAAACCCAAAACCAACCAAACAGAAAAAAAGGTGCCAGTCAAGAGAAGAGCAAACTTGTATATCTACTGATAGATACCAGTGGAAGAGTTTTAGGGTAACAATGCTCCCACACAATGGGTGCAGTCAAACACACTCGGTTTCCTGCTTCCCCAAGCAGGTGCTACAAACCTCACTTCTTCCTGTCCTCTTCCTTGCCTAAGCAGTTTTCTGTCTCAGAAATACACAGGAACAGCACTTGCAGATGGAGTGAAGAACAAAGCAAATGCTTCAGACAAGCATAAAAACATAATATTGTTTCCACATGGAAAGGTGAAGATCTATGTTGCTGTCTTATGCTCCAACCTAGCAAAATAAAGGGAGACCATACCCTCTCCAGCAATGCAGTCAACAGAATTTGGTGAAAGAGGTACAGAAAGTATTCCCAGCTACCTTTCACAGGCAGAAGAGGACACACAAAACTTTTGGGAAGCCAGCAGCAAGGGCCAGGGAAAACGTGCAGTGAATCAGCAGAGAATGTTTTTCTTTAGAATTAATTTTCAGTCAGCTCAACCAGATGCATATTAGAGAGGTTTTTCACATGGGGGAAAAAAAGAAGCATGGCACAAGGGCAAGAAATATATGCACAACCACATTTTTTGGCAGTAAACCTTAGTCAGAACCATTTAATTGGGAAAATCAGTATATATTTAGACAATAATATTTGCAAACATAAGAGATAGCAAAACTCAATCTTTTTGCTTCCAAAAACAATGAAAACTTTATATTTTCCACCAGCTTGCCGAGTCACACATTTCCCTCAAAGCACTTGATTCTGCTGGCCAGCAGATTTCCTAGATAGTTACTTTCTTCATTTTTAGCCTATTTCCAAAGAGCTGTGTATGTGCTGCTGTTTTTTTTTTTTTCCAAGCACAATTATCTTCATTTAATTCCTTTGCTATTACAGTGACCATATAGAATCTGCAAACCTCTGTTAACTGCCAGCTCCAGATACTCACTTTCACAGCCACAAAACACTGGTCCTTCCTATTGTTCTACAGTTTAAAAGTAAAATTATTGCTCTGTGTTTTTCAATATATAACTTGTTTATCTAACCTTCATTTATGTGGGCTGCAGACTTATTTTTAATCCCTTCAGAACCATGGCAGGAAGAGAAGACACCAACAAAATGTGCACAATGACAATATCCTGTTGTGGCTTTTTTTCTCCTTCCTTATTTCTGCTCAGAATTTGCAGCATACTTGCTTCATGGTCATTTATTTTGGATCATGAACCATGCAAAAAGACAAGAACATAACCCCAGCTGTTTAGTTATGCCTGTTACAAGCACCTTACATCTACAGCAAGTATCTCTGAAAGCTGAACTTTGGAGCATGTCTAATTTTAGGCACTCAGCTTCAGACACTATTGAAAACAAGTAACTTGGAGATGACAAGTGTTCAGGACTTGGCACAAGTCAAACATCTCAACAACCACTAAACTAACATATTTGGAAATCATCAGTACCTTTCAAAAAAGTCATGCTCTGAAGGAATTTAAGGGGCTGCCCCCTCAAATTAAACAAACCAATAAGGAAAACCAAAAAAGCCTACATTTCCTAGTTTTCAAACTTAGCAACCAAATCAAAACAAAAACTAACAGGAAAACACGCAGCATGAACAAGCCTCAGTTGTTTAATAAAGAAATGCAAAGAAGCAAACAAAAAAAGAGATATTTGGCTTTTACTATAAATTAATTTTATTTGCACTATGCTATATTTGAGGAAAAAAGATTCCGTTTCCTAGCCTTATTAAAGCCTTTTTTACATATCCCCCCACTGGAGCTCTATAGCTCTATTTGCACGCAGTACAGCAGAACTTTGGTTTATAACACTGATATTTTCCAAAGGTAACTGAGATATGAGGAGGAAAAAACTCAGTCACATTTGCTTAATCATGGTATTTTTGTATTCTTGCCGTGCTTATGAGTCAGCAATAGCAGAAACTTAACTTGCTTTTCTTAGGCAACAGGAATAAGTCTCAATTTTTCCTCTTCAACAGTTAGGGAAAAAAAGAGAAGAATGTCCTTACATTTTAAAATTATTACAGTGATGCTCCTACTGTGCAGTGACAGGCAACTTATTATCCAAGAAACAAAGTACAACAACAAAATTCCAAAAACTCCAAGTGAACTCTTCTCAAAATACCGTAAGAATTTGAACATAGCCAGGGAAAAGAAATTCAACAATCCTTTAAGTTGTATAAACACTTATAATTTCCCTTTCAAGCAAGTGCTTTACACATAAAGCCTAAAAAAACATTCTTTGAAAGAACTAGGACATCGCACAAGCTGCCCAGCTGGCTCATAAAATGTATTTCCACCTCTCTATCGCAAGGTTTTATACCACTAACATCTGGATATCTCAGAGGCACTTTGAGAAAGCATTCCAGGTTTGGTTTTTTAGCAAACTTTGCTATCTCAAAACGCACATGGTGTTTTTCCCACTGTTACTGCAGCACTAAGGTGCAGATTCAGATTTGGGGAGCGTTTTGGTTTCTCTGATGCTGGGAGGCACTCGAGCAAGGAGCGGCACAGAATTTATATGGGATAAGGGAGAGGAGACTCAGGAGCTGGAGGTGACCAGTGGCCTGGGTCCCCAAAGACCACCTGGAGCTTTTCTAGGGCACAAGCCACTGGTTCCACCTGTCAGCAAATAAATGAGGCCACCGTCTCATAGACAGAAATTCTCCAAGCAATTGCAAAAACATGATCCTAGACACAGCAAACAGGCACATTTGCCATTTAGGGTCTTCTAAAACTGGACAGGCATATCATCCTTATTAGTGACTATGCTCAAAAACTGAAGTGTCACAGGAAAAGGAAAGAGAGAAGGCAGATACAGAATCTATTTTCTCCTGACAATCATTTAAA
The DNA here is from genome assembly GCA_013399835.1 of Leptocoma aspasia. Taxonomy (NCBI): domain Eukaryota; kingdom Metazoa; phylum Chordata; class Aves; order Passeriformes; family Nectariniidae; genus Leptocoma; species Leptocoma aspasia. The sequence continues at coordinate 143,513 of VXAX01004663.1, forward strand.
CACTAACTCAACTCTATCTAGGCAAAAAAATAAACAGGAAGTCTGAGACACCTAGGCAACTGAGGTAATGGTGCACATAAAAATGTATGACTGATAAACAGATAGATAACAGACTACAGATCAGGATGTCAGAACCCTATTAAAGGATGAAGGCAGACTTCACCAGACACCTGCTGGCATAATCTGTTCAAAGAATATATGCAGATCACAAAACTATCAAATACAGCATTAAAGATATGCAGCATGAACTGAACAGAGGGGAAGTGTTCAGCATATGGACAAAAATCCCCCAGCAGTTAAAAATCAGAACAGGAAAGTAAGAGGATAACCCAACAGGGGAATACATTTCAAATCATATAAGGAGCCAGTTACTTTTTATATAAACTAATAAACAGAAGGACAGCTGCAGCTGGGGCTGCCTGAGAGTGGGATGTCAGAGAAGTGACCTCTCCTGGGCGTTGGCTGATCCTCCCTGCAGAGATCTGGTGCTTCCTGCTATATTATCACCATGAGAAGAAACTCGAGTAATAAATCCAGCATGGAGTCAGGGTCTGGGAGGGGATGATGACTCTAGCAGAGCCACTCACCCGTAATGGAAGTAGCCATGCTTTGGACTGTCAGCAGTGATTTGGGATCCTAAAGGCATCAGCAACACCAGAGGCAGGGCTGACAGAAATCAGTGCCTGCAGAAGGAACAAGCCCTGAAAGGAGCCAGAAAAAGAACAGGTACTCCCAAAAGCTTTTTCTTTTAAGCTACACTTACCCTAGAAACTCATGTCTTTCATATAAACATCCAAATCCACACTGGCTCTGGCCAAGTTCTCGGCCTTTGCAGCCTCCTGTTGAAAGGGTTTCACAGCCAGGTCTGGACTACATGAAAAACATCTTAATTTTATTCACTGTTCAGTCTGCAGCCTATCACATGTTTCTCTGAACGTGAAGAAACACTGGGAGGCAGAAGGGAATAAGCTTGACCAGAAAGGTTGTGAACTCCCCATCTCTGGAGGTGTTCAAGGCCACCTGGGGCTTTGAGTAACATGGGCTAGTGGAAGGTTCCCTGGTATAAGGGTTGAAGCTAAGTGATCTTTCAACACATTCTATTACTCTAAGGCCTAGACTGATTTCTTTCATGCTGCTCACATACACTTTCACCATGATCCCTCTTAAAAGTCACATTTCTAAAGCAAACCTCTGCGTTTCTTCACTTTGCTTTAGCAGGTTTAAGAAAATAAGCTTACCCTGTATTTTTTTCTCTTTCATCTAGTTCAAATTTTCATTCTGGTTCATGGCAAAGAACAGCTACAGTCATCTTTTATTGACAAAACCAACCACAATGGAACAGAAATATAGTTATGTCACTCTGCCCTGACCATTCTTTGTTCTAATCCTCATTTTATTTACTGATTAGCATCAGCAGAACACCTCTGAAACTTTCTTTTTCCAAACTCCTGAGCCCATTCTCCTCTCTGCGATGTTAGGTTTGCAAAGTGGGAAAAAACACCCTATCAGAGAAGTGGCAATAAAGGTAACACAAAATTAAAATTATATTATCTGAACAAAAAAACAAACAAGTGTTTTCTCTCTCAAGAGTCTATCACATTTCACAGTGTCTCACAGCAATATGCCTACACTTTCAACATACTTGTACAAGGTAGGGAAAACCCACCCATACTCTGAGTGCAGTGTTATTGTTGCTGTGGCAACTACAGACCACAAGTTTTTGCCTCTAGAGAATTAGCATGAACACAAACATACACACTGAGGCAGAAACAGCTGTGGGTCCTAACAGTGCCTACAACTCACTGTGGATGCCTAATGCCGCCATCAAAAACTGAATTTAATTTAAAAAAAATGAACTTTAACTTCTCAGTCACTGTCTCCATTTGTCTACACTTTGTTTTCACCTTCAATACAGCACAGTTGGCAAAATATCCTGAGAAGCCCTGACACATAAGAAGTGTAAATGTCAGACTACTTAAACTCCACTTGTGAGTGAACAGAGTAATTCTAAAACCCTCTCTAAAACAGATAAATTATTGATCTATCAGCTGGAATTTGCTGGTATAAATACTTAATGCAAACTGTAGGAGTCGGGATTTGAGCCTGTCCTCTCTGTGTGCGTTCATGAGATAAACAGTCAATACTGTATTCTCTTTAACACTACCTCACACTGGTAACAGGGGAAAAAAACTACTTTCACCAGCTTATAATGTCATTTAAGCCAGATGTAAGAGTTAAAAATTAAAACTTTTCTACTCAGTGGTCCTTTAGAAATAAAAAGTTTTACTTGAAACCAATACATGAGCATGAAAACAAGCACGGGAGTTACTGAAGAAATGTTGAAAGCAGGGGGTCCTCAACTGTTTTAGGTTCTGCATTGTCATTTTGCCTTCCCCATTCCTGCCCTATCTGCATACCAGGGCCAAATTGCACTTGAACAAGAAATCACAAATGAGGAAATTGCTGAAATCCAATTAGAGCTTTGTCACAAGACCAGGGCCTATGGAAGCAGCAAACACTCACCCAGTTCATGACAGTCAGCATTTGAAGTCTGTTTCTTCGCCTGAAATTGTTATTTAGTTTTTCTAGTATTCTGCATGTAACCCAAAGAAATTATTTAAAAGAATATTTTCTTGCCTCTCTTTTTCATCCCAGATATCCCCAGCATGACACACTTACTGAACTTGAAAGCCACAGAATATCTCTCACCGATCAAAAATTTTAAAACTTGCTATTCCATGGGGTTGCCAGGCCTTTGTCTGGGATTTAGCAGCCAGATGCACACACTCAGGTCTATTTGCTTAAGTCATTTAGGTAGGCAGCTCACATGCTTTGAGACAGCTTCCCACCCACTACACTGCAGGGTGTGACAAGAGGGCACAGGCAAAACTTCCATTATCCAGCCAGTCTGTCACCAGGTAAGTGCCAGGTAAATGCTGAGAGTGCTCAAATCTCACAAGGACAAAGCAACCAGAAAGAGGGAAATGGAGAATTGTTCTGATGTTTAGTATTTGTTTTGCCTCAGACCAGATAGCATGGCAACACTCATGCTACAGACTGACTGATTAACTTTATTAAAAGTTTTCAGAACAATGAGTACCATTTCCTGTTGAAGAAAAAAAAAAAAATAATTCCTGGCTGGAAAAGCTGTCTAGTTAATACTTTGGATTTTGGTTTTAAAAATTGCCTTCTATTTGGGTATTTTACCATCGCTTAGAGGAATTATTGAGAACAAATTCTTTGGAAATTCGTAAATGATTCAACATATTTTATTCAAAAATATGTTTACAAGGGTTTTTTTCCTCACACTGTTAAGATTGTTTTTTTAAAGCCTGGAATTTTCTTACCATAAGGGAAGCCCAAAACAGAAGAGAAAAAATATTTCCACTCAACTCCATTAAGGATGCAACATACTGTAAGTAGACCCCATCCAAAAAACTTCTAAAAAACTCATTTATTTCCAAATGTGTGCTTTTGGTTTTGCGTCTGTGCTCACCTGTGATTTTGCAAAAGCTGTTTAAAATGCTTTAAGCTGGGGGGAAAAGAAAAGGACTGGTGAAAATAAACATTTCCAATCAAGGTCATAAGAAGGGAGACTGATGCAATCTTGCTCTGGGAAAGGACCACCCAAAGGGTTTCCCTTTGCTGTTTTCTCCATAGGCTTTTCTCTCTGCTGGCAGAGGCAGGCAGGCCTGGCTGACCTGGCTGAGCCCTGTGCAGAACGGGCTGGATTCCACCCATTCTGAAGTGACCAAACAAGCCTGACCAGTGCTGTGCTCTGAAGAAACCACCCGATGGAGGGCAGAGAATTCCGCTAGGTCCATCTTAGCAAGTGCTGAGGTGGAGCAAAAATGGGTCTGAAGAGCAAAGGAGCTGAGGGCGAGGTGCCTCATTCCTGTGACTCATTGTCTGGAGGGTCTCAGTCCCCAGAAGCTGAACTCATGTGCCGTGTCCCCCTCAACAGCTGAGGCACTGCAGGTCCCTGGGGAGCACCCCTTGGCTTCACATTCTCAGAAAGGAACTCTGTGTAGATGTTCCAGGTCCACTTTGTGTCCGAAGCGTGCCAAATGGGGACAGTCAAGGGATTCCTTCCCAAAGCACACCCCTGGTTCAAACTACGTATTAACATAAACACTCTCACCACTATTAGTGAACTAACTGTAGAAATTTTTGCATCAGGCTGTACTTTTAAGAGTAGGTCTGAGTTTCTGGAAGATCTCCTTAACGACCCTCACTAGACTATCCAAGCATCCAGGAGATGAGGTTTGGTACCCCCAAGGTTATCTGTAACTACTAAGTCACATAGAGAGGGATTTTTTTTCACTCCAAAGTAAAATGTGGCCCACCGACATGCTTTAAAAATCATGTTACTTGTTATTTGAATTTGGACAAGTACAAAAGGTTGGATTCCTGCAGTAATGCCAAGCCCAGTGCTGCAGCCTCCCCTGCCTAGGGACTAGCAGCACCACTTTGCAGTTTGGCAAGCCTGCCTCCAGCGCTGCCCGTCCTTGTGACCTGTAACAGGAGCCAAGGAGCATTCAATACCGTGCCAGGCTGGCAAATGCACAGCAAATCCCTAAGCATCAGGGGCTCCCCCGAAAACACAGAGCCAGCTCTGTGCTCAGTGCCTACACCCCTAGGCTGGAGCCCAAGAGTCTTCATCACTACTTTAGATTTTCTCAAAATAGCTGCAGACCACCACTAAATCAGTGCTGGCGTGATTAATGTGCAGAGGTTTCAGGGAACTTTATGCAGCCCTTCAGCGTTTATTTTTCCAGATCTTGTTTAACACAGATGAGAAGGAAAGTGCTTAAAAAGGGGAAAATTGTAAGCAGCTGATTCCAGTTGCACTTTTGTCCCTTGCCAAATTAAAAACTTAATAGGACAGGCTTTGTTTTCAAGGCATGAGGGATGTGGAAATATCTACACTCGTAGTATCAAGACATCAGCCATAAGGTTTATGACTACAGTGCCAAACACAGTGAGAACATGTTGGAAAAGACAGCACACGTTTCCAAAGCAGGGGAGAACATGTATTTATTGCAATTGTTAGTGATAGCTGACCTGAACAGAAAAAAATTGCTTTGGAGATGGCCTTAAACTTTGGAAGAAAGTATCATACCTCTGTCCCAGGACTGTCCTAGGAGGATACAGAATCCTGGACCTTGCACAAGTGTCTGAAACAAGGTAGAAACTGGATTTACTGTAAATGCACTGTAAGCTGCCCTGTTCACAAGCACCTGTTTAACTGGGGACCGAAATGAGGGTCAGCAAGATTCTTCCTCTGTTCTTTACATCATGCCTTGTCCTTCATGGCATTATAATAAAAAGCTAATGGTTTCTTTTAAGGAAAACAGTTTTACAAAATCTAAGTATTCAAAAGTCAGAAAATGTCAAAATTAAAGTTGGTTTTGGCAATGTAAGTAATATTTCTCTATAAATGTGTTGAATTCAAATTTCATTTTTTCTTATTGCTTCTCGAATAACTAAAATTTTCATGGCTTTATTATTTTGCAGTTGAGTGTGTCAGGCAGGGAGGGATTTAATGTAACAAATGCTGCTGCAATTCAAAATGGAAATGTAGAATTTTCAATTGTAAAATGACAACATCAGGAAATTGAAATGTAGCATAGTTCATACCAACCATGGCAGTTGTTGCCAGTGCTTCAGAGCAGCTTTTTTCAGTTAAAAACCTGATACTAACCCCACTTCAATCTTTAATGAACTTCCACCTGCAGCTGTCTCACTTTGGCCTGTAACAAATTACCTTTCTTTCCACAGCATCACATTTTCTAATGTCTCTATTGACAACCATTAAAGGATCCTCAAAGTTCACAGAATGAAGTCCATTAAGTTCCTAGAAAGCTAGTTATTTATTTGACTTTATACTGCCCAAAAACTGGATAAGAAAAGTCATGCAAAGAGGCTTGGGACGAAGAGATCTTCTGACTAGTTGAATCAGAAAGCAGAGAAGTAAAACTGAAGTCAGACAGAAAAAAAAAAAAGAAAAATGTTAAGAAAAAAAGTTAACAGAACTGTCCCTGATTTTGGGATCAGAATACATGTCGATTATTGTAAAAGTTAAAATATATATATATACTTTTTGCCTTCTTTTTCCTTTTTAAACCAGTTTACCGGCATGCTTTGTGCAGAGAGTTATTCAAACATAAGGAATGGTGGAAAGACATTTTTAATACTCCAACTATCCCAAGATTCAGAGGCATGTCCCGGAATCCCTCCACAGTTAGTTATTTTATTTAAACTGCTGCCAAAATATAAATATGCAGATGACCTACAATGAAAGAATTAAAATGAAAAAATTTTTCATTCCCACCAGCAGACAAAGCCAAAATTAAGTTCAAGTCAACTTTTTTTTTCCTCTTTGGGGAAGCATGGCTGGCCCCATCAATGAAAACACCAAAATTAGAAGCCTTCTGATATAAACATGAGAAGATGCTCATACAGTTTCTTGAGAGAATTTCCTCTGAACTTATTTCCCTCAAAGTTAACAATCTGTCTGACAATAGGTCAAGGTAACAAACAATACTGTCTGACAATAGGTCAAGGTAACAAGGCCTGTTAAAATGTAAAGTTTGTTGCACAGCAGTCGACCATTTGCACCAGGGTTGCTACTTCTAAAGCAACAGGTAAACTGGCATATCAAGGGTACTACAAAATAACCTTGAGAAGTGAAACTTTTTAATCATGTGTCTTGACCCTCTGAGCCTGAATTACTTCTAGAGATACCTAGAGCTTAGGAAGACATGGTAAAACTACATATGAATAAACAATGCCATTAAATTTACTTTTAATATAGCTTGAAATAGTATATTTATTTCTTCACAGTATTTTTATATGCACATGCTTTGTTTACATGAATTACACTATGAAAAGTTTATTGTTTAACTTCCCATATCTCACTGATTTATGATAGATGATCATATCCCAAAATTGGTGATTTTGGGCATATATAGCAAAAAAGTGCATACTTTGCCAAAAGTCACTGTATAAGCAAACTGAAGGGATGATATTCCAGCATCAACTATTTGGGAAATACATGATATGGAAATAAAAAACACCCCAAAAATCTTTTGCAAATGCTGCTGAAGGTATATCATTGTCCTAGACATATATTTTTAGAACACAAGTCAGCTAAACTTCAAAGTCTGCTTTCCTGAGATATGAGAATTAATTGAACACGGTCTTTTCATCCTCTGACAAGATCATTAATCTTGTTACCACATATAGCACTTCTTAAAAAGCAATATTTCAATGCTAAATTCAAAGATCAATCATCCATTGAAGAGACATGCAAATACATGCTGACACATCAGGATTGTTTTAGCATCTAAAGCAGAAAACACTATTACGTCCTCATGCAGTGCACTGTCTCCTAAACAAAATGTGAGTGGTCTGCCAGGCACACAGTGCAGATAGGAGCTCCATCCTCTGTAATCCTGGGCTGCTTTTAAACCCAAGTTGCAATATTTTCAATATTTTACTTAAGAAAACCAATGTGAAACCAATTCACAATGTGAAAACCAATTCAAGAAAACCAATTCACCAATGTGAAAACCAACATTTTCATAGTCATCCATGCTTCCCATAGTGAGTGATACAACAGCTGCCTTGAGATGACAAAACATTTTCCAAGTACCATTACCCCAGCTTTTCTGCCCCAGAGATGAAAGGGTAATGATTACAACCTTCATTTCTCAGACATTCAGCTCAACTTTTTTGCTGATCTTTTACACAGAGTGAAATCTCTCTCATAAGCACAGGTCTCATGGAAAACCATCTCTATAAAAGAAGGGACAAGTCCTCTGTTCATTTAACAAAGACACATATGGCTTTCACATACCACAGTGACCTGGAGGGTCTAAATTCCACCTCTGCCTCTCGCTCTCCAGGCACTTCCTGGCATTTTTGAAGATTCAGGGCCAGCCACGGGGAGCTGCCAGCTGCATGGACCAGAGGGAGATTGGGGCTGTCACCATCCAACAGCCTAAGCACAATGATTGTGGACACAGAGCAGCAAACCAGAGATGCCTCCCCTGCTGCAGCCTGGGCACCGAGCAGAAGGCACGGAGAGCCTGACAGCACTGCAGTAAGGGCTCCTGTTAAACCAGTCCCCGCTCCACATGGGATTCAGATCTGGCAAAGTTGTCTTTCATATACAGAGCTCCATTCTGTGCAGAGGAGCAAGTGACTGAATTTCTCCCCACTTCAGCAAAACACTCTCATTCTTAGGAGGAAAGGAAGCAATCCACCTGGCAGAAGAGTCGTGAAAAAGTTTTTATTTTGCTTCTGAGGGCCTTAGGATTGCAGGTCAGAGTTGAGACTCATGTGATTTGAGGGAACAGTGGTGGCACAGTGTTTCCACGCACACCCACAATCTGGGTACATCTTATTCCAGGACAGCAGAAATCCCATGGTGCAGCATACTGCAGTGGGGCAAGAGGAGTGGGGGAAATTTTTAAAAAGTATTCATGGCATAATCTCACAGGGACAATTAAATAGGGGGATTTTCAGGTGAGGAAAGCTCTATTTCATTGCTATGCTGCAGTTCTGGGACGAATCCCAGCAAGGGAGGGGTTCCTCCTGGCCCATCACTGCCCCATGCCACTGGAGCCAGCAGGGTCACGGGCAGGGACAGCACCCACAGCTGCACACACACTCGCACAGCCCAGCCACACTGCTGACCCCGGAGTACATGGCCCCTGCTTACTGCCGTGGGCTCCAGACACAAATCACCAAACACAGAAGTGCCCACCATCAGCACCCATGAGACCAGAGCCCAGGGACAAACACAGCACGTAAACAGATGCAGCAAAGTGTCCTCAGGCCCAGAAGAGCATGAGGGGAATCTTCTCCACAGACAACATCATCTTTGTATCACCTCAGATGAATAGAAGGATGAGATTTTGAAAGCTCAGAAAGAAAAACTGCAGTCTGTCAAGACTTCATTGTTTGGGAACTGAGTCAGCCTAACACTGTACGTACACTGTGGCACCACAAACAAGCTGGAACAGTAAATGTTTGCTATTCCTGGTTTCTTTGGTGCTCCTGTATTTATCAATCATGGCATGGAATACCTCAAAAAAAAAGCTATCACTATTGATGTGCCTTCTCCTAAACTAATAGCTCCCAGATAGGGAGCTTTTGACTGTTTTAGTGTTGAGCAACATATCTCTCTTCTTGCATCAAAACCTGTTTTCTGTCAAAAAGGGGAAAACTGGCATGGTTAGATGAAGGAGTTTAATCTACAAAATGACATATTCCTTACACAGATTTAAAAACAAACAGTAGTAAAAAATGACACATAGCACCACTCACTCTGCAAACAGAAGAAAGCAAATAAATCTCAATCTTCTGTTGATTTTTTTACCAAGCACACCTCTGCTGCCCTGGTTTCTTAGAGCTCAGGTCAACTTCCTAGTAGCTTGGTGGAGTCTTTTTGTGGTCAGCACAAACTTCCAGACTTAACTTCCTTGTCGCTGAAAGAATGCAGGAAGGCAGCAGGTGCACGCAGGCTTGAGAGACAATAAAAGGCAGGGGGTAGGGGAGAGCAACGTTTTCCTGCCTGTCAGGGATAAAGTTAACTAGGAGACTATAAGCAATTAGAAAACACCACCACAGCCAAAAATCTGTGATGCTGTTAATGATTTAATGCAAACTTGCCCTCCCAGAAGACCACTTGTGTGTGTGTCTGTGGGTTCTGCCTATCTCCATATATGCACTTCGCAATTCCATCGGGCACTTGGACTAGGCTGGAAGCGACTTCTGAGCTTCCCTTCTACAGTCCTGTAGCCACGAAAGCAGTGCCTGAACGCAAGGATTCCCCCGGAACAGGGCACCTCGCAATCTCCTCACGCGGTTCCCAGAGGTTAACTAGCACCCGAGCTCCTGAAGCATTCCAAACTCTGCCCCAGTCAGCCCAGCACCGTGACCGACAGCATCCAGCAGCATCCAGCAGCGACTTCTTGCGAGAGCAGGAAAAGCGCCAGGCACTGCCGGGAAAAACGAAACGCTTCCCCGGTGACAGCAGCCCGACCCCCGCCCAAACCCGCTCCTACCGCGGGCTCTCCGCGCTGCTCCCGAGGCCCTTGGGCAGACACGGCGCGACAGCGACGGACCCGCGGTCCCCGCCGGCCAGGGATGCGCGCTGAGGATGCCGCCGGGCCCGCCG
>VXAX01004663.1:153741-184369 GCA_013399835.1 Leptocoma aspasia
CCTCACCTGGTCCAGCGGGATGCCCAGCAGCGCGCTCAGCGGGTGCAGCAGGGTGGAGCCGGTGGTGCGGTGCGGGGCTCCGGGTGCGCACGGACAGCCGCTGCCGCAGCGGAGTGTCCCGGCCCCGGGTCCCTGCCAAAAGCACGCAGTTGTCCCGCACCCGCAGAGCTCGCAGCTGCCCCAAGCAGGAGGGAGCTGGGGTGTCACAGCCGAAACAGCCCCAGGAAGAAGTAAATTTACTTACTTATTTATTTATGCAGAGACCCTTCACAGGGGGGAAAAAATGGAAAAATGAGTAGTAAGCTTTAAGTGATATGTTTATCCTGCAAGTGAAATATGGGCATTAAAAAGGTACTTCTGCCAAGCTCATCTTATCTGCAGGAGGAGTGTTCTTACGCTTGCCCCGGACAATGTGGTATTGTGTTGCAAGGAGAGCTCGGTCAGCGCTTCAAGCTTTCTGTTCAGCTCACAGCTGCTGGCATGCTCGGAACATGGAATATCCAAAAGGGTCCTTGCGGGCTTGGTTACACACTCTTCAATAGGCCGGTCGTTTTCTTTTCTTCAAGTAATTGCCAACTGTGGTAGCTGAAACTGTAATAGCGGCTTAAAGTGGTATTGGGCCGTGTTCAAATGCCCTGCTTGTGCTGTGCGAGGGAGTGCTGTGCTGGAAAACCCAGGCAAAGGCTGTTCAGTGGGGAAGGAGATTTACAGGAGCAACATTCTCTTAGTATCATTTTAGTGGTGCCAGCTTGAATGTATGTGAAAATATACACATACATACGTGCACACACGTACTTTAAGTGGAGAAAGTAAGAGGTTTGGAAGAACTGGATAGCCGTGCATGAGAGTTCTTAACATTTTCCATTATAAGTTGCTCTTTCTAGTTTAAAATTTGCCAGCCTGAAACTATCCGGATGGAACTTTCCATGGGCTGTGTCTGCCACAAGCAGGCTGCGTGTTGAGCTTTGGCTAAAAACACTGATCTGCTTTTGGGAACAGAATAAAAGTGATTTATGACACACACAGTACAGATAATATCAAAGCTTTTTTCACTGTGGAAATCTAGTACCTCTGGGAGGGTGACTTCAAGTTTAGCATGATTTTTTTTTTTTTGGATCAAGGAAATGCCTTTCACTGTGTTTGTGAAACTGCCCAAGAGTCATCAACTGCCAGAGTTCTGGGGGGAAAGCCACACATAATCCATGGGGATACTCAGGGGGTCAGCACATAATATTCCTGAAGACCATAAGCATTCTTCTCCCCTTCATATTTCCTCTGTGTGACTGGAGTCCACCTATTTCTGCCACTACAGGAGCAGGATGGGATATCACACAGCTTCAGGCACAGGAACTGCATGTCCCTCTGTAGTCACTGCTCAGCCATCTGGGCTTTGTGCGGTGGCGAAAACAGCTGATCCGGAAAACAGCTGGAAGGAGGGAAAGACAGATGCAGAAAGTCAGGCACAAGAGCACAAGAAGGAAGGAGATGGCAACTCTGAAGTGAGTTAGCACAAGAAACCCAGTGAAGGGACTAGAGCAAAGCTGGCTACAGATACAAAGGAACAGATCCTTTTACCTTGTACTGTAGGCATCAGGACTTCCAAGGTGGAAATTTCAGCTGGAATATCATGTTTAATAGCCACTCATATAGATAAGATAGGCCTATCTTACATTTCTAATATATTTTGAATTAACTTATCTTATTGACCTCCACAGTATCTCATAGGTTCTGCTGTTTAATTATGTGCTGCATGAAAAAGTACTTCCCTTCGTTTGTTTTAAAGCAGCTGCCTTGTAATTTCATTGAGGGCTGTCTTGTTCTTGTGCTCTGAGAAATAAACAAGTAATCATTGCTTAATCACCTCTTCCATGCTTTTCATAACTTTGTGTACCCCGCGAGTTGCCTCTTGTCCTCACTGAGGACTCTAGTTAATCTCTCATTACATGAAAGTTATTGGTGTCTTTGTCTTTCCTTTTCACCCTTTTCTGTTTTCTTTGAAAGGAAGAGACTGAAGTTTTGTGGCAATGAAATATGTTGTTCTTTATTCCTTTACCAAGAATTTCTAGTATCATCCCCAGTGACTTGAAAGTCTATTTTCTCAGAGGTAGTAGGTAATTTGTAGTAGGTAATTTACAGCCTAATGTGTATGAATAATCAAGATTTGATTTTTCCTGCTTACATTTACCAATATTAAATGTTAACAGTCTTTAAATTGCACCATATACAACATTGTTAAATCCATTGCAGCTCAATAACAAAGCTCTGAATATTTTGAATTACTTCATATCCTTGCTAACTTGGTCTTCTTATCTCCCTTTCCAAAAACTTAAGGTGTTCAACAGGACAGATTTCTTTGTATTAACTTCCAATTCAACATTTATTCTCATCCTTTATTTATTTTCTTTTAAACACCTAGCAAACTAGTGGGAAGTATTTCCTGTGATTATTAGTATTTCCTGTGACATTAATTAATGTCTTTGGGTGTGAAGCCTTACCCCTTCTTGTATCTGGAAATATAAATATACTTTCTTGACAGGATCACTCTTAGAGTTTAGAGAACACTAGTAGATTTGTGATGTATAACTTCTGTGCAATGACTATAGTTTCCCTATTATATCATAGTTTTCTGTGTGTCTTCCGTGCTTAAAAGACTCACAGACATCAATAAGAGTAATTTAAAAGCTTACACTAAATTCTAGGAGAGTCCAATATTATAATTTCCTTTCATGGGAATATTAAATCCCTGTGAGTTCTACTTAACTTTTAAAATGTTTCCCCCTCTGTTTCCTTGTAAGAAAGATGGGATATATTTCTTCAGAAAAGCAAATCAGACTGTTTGGAAATAGAGATATAACCATTTTATCATTCACCTTACAACATTGACAACATGAATTTTTTATCAGGTTCCTTTTTTTTAGGGAAACCAACTCTTAATGAGTAATGAATAATTCTGAATTAAAATTAGAAACTAGGCAAGAAACATACAGGTGGTCTTGCTAATAGTTTTTCTGTCTGAATTTGCTGCATTTGATGGCTTAACTCAGTTTTACTTGAGAAATACATTATTTTGTTAAACTTATCTAATGTTATTAGACTTATATGAAGCTGTGAGCTTTTTAAGACTTATTTTCTTGTTTTGGTTTTATTTTTTAAGTAATTTGCTATGAAAGAGAACTAGCATACAGATATTCCTGTGTTCCCTTTTGCATCAAGGCCTGTTTGATAGTACATCTATTTTTGGGTTACTAACCTGGCAATTTTGCAGCTGATAGGATTCTCCCATAACTAAAACTTAGAAAAATCCCAAAAATATTTGGTAGTTTTCCTATTGCAAATAATCCCCTCTCTGTCTCATATAAAGTAGAGTGAAACAAACCTGTGTGCAGAATAAAACAGTATGAGTATTCTGATTATTTGAAAATATAAGGAGAGGATTGTTGCTTGGGTATTTTGATTGATTACCCCAAATGTACATTAAAATAACACATACAGATAATAAATTAGATATTAGATAATAAATTTAAATACCAAATTAAGTATCTCCAGGAGGGGTGTGTTTATTAAGCAGTTGCAATCAGAATGATTGAACGGGATGCACTCAAGGATGTTTTGTTCTGGGTGGCTGACAGTCTTCAATCTAAGTTTTAATCAAAAGAAGTGCTGTGCACATGTCAATAGCCAGTGGAGCTATCTGCTCTCTGTAGATTATTCTGTGTGTGTATCCATCATTTGTATCCACCAATTTATAGATGTGTGTGAGTGCTGAAACTGAAGGCATTTGCTGTGTGCTCACACACACTGCACACAAAACTCAGATGCATGTTAATAGTTTAATCTTATAATGTTAGTGATGGGAAAATATTATTGGTTGTAGCTGAAATTTGCTGTAATTACACAAGAAAATATACCTAAATCTAGTAATCACCTCATGAAAAGGGTGCTCTGTCTTCTTATGCTATGTGAACACTGGTGCTTTGCTGAACCAAGCTCAGAACTCTTGAAGCCTTGAAGTAAAATGGAAATAGCAGCCTAAAATCAACTGGGAGCTACACAGGTCTTAAGGAAGTGGACAGGATTTGGAAAATTCAAGAAAGAAACTACAAGTCTTTGCTGCCATATGTGATACCAAAACACTGAAAGGTCTTTAGTATTAATTACAGTGCAGGGAACATCTGACTTAAACAAAGGGGTTTTTTGAAGCAGTAGGCAGACTTCCAACAACCTCTGTGGTTACCAGGAATGCCTTTAAATGTTCGTATTTTTCTTGCTGTCACCTACACCTGTGATGATACCTAGCACTAATATTTGCAATTTTATAAATGAACCTCTGCTTTTCCCTTGTCCTCAGTGGGAACAAAATTTAATTACAAATTAATGTTTTATTGGTTGTGAGCTTCCACTCTTTAATTCTAAAAAAATTTCAGAAATCTCTTCTTTGGAATAAACTAGAAGGAAATTAATTCTCTGTAAAACAATTCACAGTTCTGTATATCAAGAACATACAGTTTCATGATTATGGTTAACANGTACATTAAAATAACACATACAGATAATAAATTAGATATTAGATAATAAATTTAAATACCAAATTAAGTATCTCCAGGAGGGGTGTGTTTATTAAGCAGTTGCAATCAGAATGATTGAATGGGATGCACTCAAGGATGTTTTGTTCTGGGTGGCTGACAGTCTTCAATCTAAGTTTTAATCAAAAGAAGTGCTGTGCACATGTCAATAGCCAGTGGAGCTATCTGCTCTCTGTAGATTATTCTGTGTGTGTATCCATCATTTGTATCCACCAATTTATAGATGTGTGTGAGTGCTGAAACTGAAGGCATTTGCTGTGTGCTCACACACACTGCACACAAAACTCAGATGCATGTTAATAGTTTAATCTTATAATGTTAGTGATGGGAAAATATTATTGGTTGTAGCTGAAATTTGCTGTAATTACACAAGAAAATATACCTAAATCTAGTAATCACCTCATGAAAAGGGTGCTCTGTCTTCTTATGCTATGTGAACACTGGTGCTTTGCTGAACCAAGCTCAGAACTCTTGAAGCCTTGAAGTAAAATGGAAATAGCAGCCTAAAATCAACTGGGAGCTACACAGGTCTTAAGGAAGTGGACAGGATTTGGAAAATTCAAGAAAGAAACTACAAGTCTTTGCTGCCATATGTGATACCAAAACACTGAAAGGTCTTTAGTATTAATTACAGTGCAGGGAACATCTGACTTAAACAAAGGGGTTTTTTGAAGCAGTAGGCAGACTTCCAACAACCTCTGTGGTTACCAGGAATGCCTTTAAATGTTCGTATTTTTCTTGCTGTCACCTACACCTGTGATGATACCTAGCACTAATATTTGCAATTTTATAAATGAACCTCTGCTTTTCCCTTGTCCTCAGTGGGAACAAAATTTAATTACAAATTAATGTTTTATTGGTTGTGAGCTTCCACTCTTTAATTCTAAAAAAATTTCAGAAATCTCTTCTTTGGAATAAACTAGAAGGAAATTAATTCTCTGTAAAACAATTCACAGTTCTGTATATCAAGAACATACAGTTTCATGATTATGGTTAACAGATTTTCAAAGGCACAAGTTTTGTGCATACTATTTATACTGTGAACTGTCTGATTAGTGTCAATGAATTTCAATGTATAAACCAGTGCCTTACAAAAGTCTTTGAGAGTAGTTTGACTGGACATTGACTTTTACAAACTGGACCCCAGCTTTTGCACCAGCACTGATGTGCAGCAGGTGAAGAAAAGTTCCTAAAACTTTCTCCATAGTCCAAAATGAGTTATGAAAAAGTTTGTCTGAGGCTAAATTCCTCTCCAGAACTCCCAAGATACAGCCTCAACACTGGTGGTTTCCAGGAAAGTGATGCTGCTACGTTCCAGGCTTCCAGGTGTGTAAAAAAGCACCGGGCAGGTCTTTAAAGCACTTGTGGAACAGCCACCTGTGCTGTGCTATGCTCTGGAAGATGGAGAATTCCATTCCACTCTGATTCAGAACTTTCCACCTGCCACCAAAATCATGGTAAGGATTTCCTCCCTCTCAGCATCTCACTGCCAGCTCTTCCCCAGGCAAAGCCTTTCCTCTGTCACTGTGGGACAGGGTGTATGTGCTATCAATATGTATCTCTCTAGAAACATAAACTAAAAACTAAAATATATGTTTCTTTCTAAATGTGCTGGGAGTAAATGAAGATAAGGGAGCCAGGCTCTTCTCCAGAGTGCCCACTGAGAGCACTGGAGGCAACAGGCACAGATGATAAGGCAGAGAGAAAGTAAAACAGAGAGGGAGAAAAGCTGCTTTTATTTTTGTGGACATCAGGTGCAGGAGCCCAGGGGTCACAGAGGGTCATCAGGGACAGGAGATCGGTACCTGCAACAACAGAGCCAAAAGGAGCTGAATAAATAGCTGAGAAGATTAAACCCCCAGAGGCAGGAATAGGCATGCCTTGGTTCCCCTTTCTCTGGGAAACATGGTTGACAAGGAATTTTTTACAGCCCAGAAGAGAGAGCTAGTGCTGACATTGGTGACAGGCTGTCTCTGGCACCTCATCCCCTTGGGAAATAATGTCCTTAGGAATCCATGCATGTGCAGAGATGCACAGTGCCCCAGTGCCAAGGCAGAGGACACAGTGGAGTCCCCTGGGGTGTTGCCATGGAGTTCTTCCCAAACCCTGTGCAGCACCATCCCTGGCTGTCCCTTGCCAGCAAGCTGAACTGACTTAGAGCAGGGTTGAGAGCTGGGGAAAATGTGCAGCAGAGCCTGGTACTCAACTGGGCCCCTTCTTCCTCTTCTGGACCTTTGTGCTTAGTTTCAGTCTCCTCCTTCTCTTTTTCCTTGCTGGATGCCATTCCCTCTCCTCTGCCCAGGACTCATTTCTCTTCCTTTTTCTCGGCTTTTTGTTTTCCTGTGAGGAGCCTACAAAACTTTCTGCCCCTCAGTGGGATGAGATAGGGAAAGGTAGGATCAATTGCAGTCAGCTCTTGATTTAACCAAAGCTGCCTCCCTTTACCTTCTTTCTTCTGACAGGCCCCCTAGCTCTCCTGTACGTCCCAGACAGCCTAACCAGATCTCCGGGCTGGTTGGGGACAAAGTAACGGGTGCCTAAAGCAGAAGTGTTGGAGTCTGCAGGCGGCAAGGGACAGCCTGGAGCAGGAAGAGACTCTGCCCCACTCTTGTGTCTGCTCTGCAGAGGAGATCCCTTGGGCTGGTTTGCATCAGACCTTTCTTCAAGGGCCTCCCTTGAGTGTTCACACAGTGTTCACTCACTGGGAGTGTGACCCTTGGTTCATTGGGGAGTCACATGGAGCCTGCAATCGCTCTCCAGCCAAGGAAAGGTTTGCCTGCTTTATTTCACTGGGATTTCCTCTGCTCTTGTGAGACAGAGCTCTGCAGAGAGCCCTTTGGTGCCATACCACCTTCTGAGGTGGAAGACTCTGCTTTGGAAAGCTGTCTTTCAGGAGGGATTTTGCAGGTGTTGTGGCCATGTGCTGAAAGAAGGCCAGCAGCTGCCTCAGGAAGAGGTTGGGTGCCGGTGTCTTCTCAGCCATGCTGAGGGAACAGCAACACAAGGTTCACCAAGGTGATCCCAGAGCTGGCCTGGGACAGGAGGCAGCCAGCAGCTGTGCTGCACAGCTGTACAGGTGCTCTCAGCCAGCCATCAGGGCTCCTGTGCTTGAGGAGGGAAGGAAGCCCAGCATTGCTTCCCAGCACTTGATTCCAGCCAAGCCCACATTACAGAAGGCTTGCTGTCCATGTTTTTTCCCCCAATACACAAGTCCACCTCAGCAAAGGTGAGCTACCAGAAACACCAGCTTTTGAAGGAGGCAGTCCCTTGGCAAGCAAGTGCCAGTCGCCTCCCAGTGCCTGCTCATCCAGCAGGCTGCAGTCCACGCTTATGCTTTCAGTTCCTCCAGCTGTGCCTGCTTGCTGCTCCTCTGTGTGGCTGCCATGCACTCCTTGGAGAGCTCTGTCATGAGAAGCTGTGCCAGGAATGCTTTTCAGGAAGTCCTTCAAGGGCTCCCAGTGAACCTTTGGAGACTCCAGGCCAGAAAGGATCTTTTCCAGAGTCAGGCCAGAAGGGCTCACCTTGAGGTCAGCCAGCACAGCTTGTCTTTGCTGGATCCAGGATCTCCATCAGCTCATGAGGGGCTATTCTGCTGCCAGCTCTGTGGAAGATCCCCTCTCTCACAGGTCCCTCTTGCTTGCAGGATGCCTAGGAGCTGGATGGGCCAGGGCAGCATGCCATCCTCCTCACAGAGGGATGCTAGGGCTGTCTGAAGAGTGCCCTGCTGCAGCTGGAGCACACCTGGCCTGGGCCCTGGGCAGCAGCCACTGGCTCCACCACAGGGAAAAGGGCCAGCGCAGCCCCTTCCTGCTGCTGCTGCTGATCCCTCCAGTTGCAGCACTCATCCTTATCAAAAAGGAATGTTAACTGCTGAAGGAGTCTTCAGGGATCATGGCATAATGATTTTTAATATTTGCAAATAATAGTGAATTAGAATCTGAATCTGTTGATGTGAAATTAAAGAAAACAGAAGACAATGAATAGAGGCTTACACACTTTAGCTTGTGATTCATCCTACTAACATGAGGCCTTCTGTGTCCAGGCTTGAGATAATTTTTCAGCCTAGTTTCTTTTCCTGCTGCTCAGAAGGATGTCTTGACTTTAATAAAACCAGTGGTCAAAAGGCAGGCACATGTAGCTATAGAAGAATTATCTTTTTTTCATTTACTAGTGAACTGAAAAGAAGGTGGTTGGCATGGGATCTTTTTGTGAGGTCTACTATTCTTCATTCCAGAACATTTTGAGATATAGAAACCTCTGTAATACAGCTTGAAACTAAAAACCTGGAAGGGTATTTTTTGATGTACAAAATGAGAAACTGTAAATATTGAAGTTTAATATTAATTCCTCATAGCTAATAAGAAAAATATTTGCACGAACCTTTGTTCATGCAAATACTTCAGGATCCAGTAACTATTGGACATGGCAGGAGATTTCAGTTCAACTACATTTAAGGAAATCAAGAGAAGGTTTTATACAGGAAACAGAAGATGTCTAGGACTATTAAAATAATGATGTTTGTATTTTTAAGGAAGGGTTTGCATAACAGTTGTGTAAAGGCAAATCATAGTGCATAAAGGTTTTTGATAATAAAATTCCTTCAAAACTCCAGTTTACGAGGAACCATCGGTGTATCCAGTATAACTCTTTTTACCTATGTCAAATGAAAACTGAACATGAAGATAAGTTACTGTAAAGTGACTTTTCAGCTTCTTTAAATCATAATTTACCAGCAGCAAGTTTTTACTTAATATCATCCCAGTCTTCACAGTGCAGGTCCCTTAGATTTTGTTCTCTGCTACCATCTAGAGGAGAAACTGTACAGCACAGAGAAAAATAAATTTTACTTTTCCAGAAAGTTAGGTAAATAGTTTAAATTCTTTTTTTTTTTTTTCCCAGAAATGCTTTTTGCAGTAATTTTAATAGGTGGGTAAAAAAATGTGTTGAAACCAGTCAAGACTTAGGGTTAGCAGAAAGATATTTTTGGAGTTTTTAAAGCTGTAGGTCTAATACTACAGTTTTATAGAAAGAGAAAAGAAACTGGTATAATCAAACAAGCCCTTTCAACTGTAGTTAAAAGTCTTATGGAAAAGATTCAATTGCATTGCAGGAATCATTCAGTACTGGTGCATAGATTAAGAGAGCCAAGATCTACAAACTTTTTGTCCCCTAATGCTATCGAATAACAGTGCTCAGCAACATGTATAGCCTGAATAAGATATCTAGTAATACTAGTGCTAACAGAACACTTTGTCCCTCAGTACATGGTTACAGAGTTTTAATTTTGTGCATTATTGTTCTAGTTGTGGAGAGTCACAACTTTTCCGAATAACGTCCAAAGGAAAAAAAGAAATTAGGGATAAGCATTGCTTGAAGCTGACTGATGTTATTTAAGATTACCAATATATTAATTATGTGATACAAGAAATTCTGGGTTGTAAAGATTTTCTAACTTTTTTTTGCCTTTTTCTTCTTTAACTTGGTACTTCATTACTGTGCTTGAGTGAATACCTGTAGAATCTGGTTAACATCTGCTCAGCTAAAATCTCATGCACTCTCTCACTGCCTCTTGTTGTAATTACTGAAACCTTTTTCCTCCAGCAATCGCAAGTCAGACATCCTATCAGAAAGCTACTGCAAAGTGTGTTTTCCAAACTCACTTCTTAGAATGTGTCACTCTTATTTTTTTTCTTTTCCATATTCGGTTTCACTCCTTCTCCTGCCATTCTTCCTTTTCTAGGTTCCCATTGTCTATTCATCCACCCTAAGACAAGCGTTAGCCCTTATGCTAGATTTTCAAATGAGCACTCTTGGGTTTTCTTGTAAACTTGCCATTTTATAATTAGGAGTTGATCCCAATAACCATGCAAGATTAAAATACTATCCTCTTTTTAATTACTTCTTAAAACTTTCATTTTTCTTATTGTTTCAAGGGGGAGGGGGAAATGCTTTTCTACTGAAAGCTTGTCAACAGAGACTTGTTATGCTGAGATCACAGCATACTCACTGATTAGTGCTGTCTTATTGTTTCCTTGGCCTTCTATGCCAGCTGGTCTATATCCAGCTTTGAGTCCTGCCTCCTACTTAGATCATTAGCCCCTTCAGCCAGAGCTGCCTGCTTTATTCTGAGCTTGTGTAACATCCAGCAAAACAGGGTCTTCCTCCATGAATGCAGCTCCTTGGCACAGTGATAATAACACAATAAACATATTACCGCTGGGATTATCATTATGCATGTAATATTTATGTGTGTGGGGGAAAGGTCTGGATTCAACATCCAGTAAACTCCTAACAGAAAATCATGACCCAGTTAACAATGAGATCTTTAGGTGTATTTTCATCACTGGCAAAGGCAGGACTCCTGCTGATCGATCTGTAAAACATTGATGGTGTTTGTTTTAAAGGCAGCCACTTACTAGACCCTCCTGGATGGATCAGTCCTTGTCGCTGCCTCAAGCCAGGATAATTAAAGAAAAATTGTGGATACTCTTTTAAGAAAGAGAGACTGAGATGTTCACATTCAAAGTCTCATGTCAATCACATCTGTCAGCAGATATCTTACAAAGTTACCATGGATGTTGGCACACCTTCTGGCTGTCTCATAAGTGTGAGGCTACTTCTGTTTGAAAAAAGGAGGCGTAGTTAAGGAGAACAATTTAGATTAAGTTGGCCAGTGTCTGTTTTAGCAGTTGCTCAGAGAGAGCACCATGCCTACAGTATTAAGTAAACAAATTCCAGGTTTTTTAGCAGTGCAATAAAACAAAAACTGATCACCTGTCCTACTATAAAGCTGGGCATCCAAGTAACAGTTTTGCTTTATTAGTGGTCCAGCTAGACCAATCTCATAGCACAGCATGCATTTCCCACAAGGCTAAGATGACACATAGAAAGCTGGGCCTCCAAGTGCTATCAGAATGGTGCAACAGAAGAGTACACAAAGATCCTTCAAACGAGGGGCCTGATGTTATATGTATAACAAGATTGCATCTATTGGAAAGATGTTTGAGTATTTCCCTCTCTGCCTCAGTCCTACCACTTAGCTCCTCTTTCAGAAGTCACTCCCTTACCACTAGCAAGAAGGCTTTTACCTAAGCTGGCAGAAATGTGACGACCTTGTCTCTGCTGAATGTTTTTCACTGCACATTTTAAAGCTCATCTAAGAAATGGGTTGATCAGCAGTGGTGCACTCTTCTAGGTTAAGTCAAACATTACTGATTTTCAGTAACTGTTGTCTCATTCAAGTGATGACTCTCTTAAATACTTTGGGGGATTTAAAATGTGTGAAATAAGCAATGGAAATGTCTAATGTAGCTGAAAGCTTCACTCCTCACATATTGCTGGTAGAGATTTACTGGCTATAAGACCAGAAATGACCCTGATGGTCGTGAAGTCTGAACAAGCTTCATTTTAGAATGATTAATCTTTCATTTTGTCTTCCTTCCGTAGCTTTCTTCACACTAAATCAGCTTTGGACTTCGTTTGGAATATATGTACTACATGTAGATACTAAGCACCAAAAATTATAGCCATAAGTTGCTTCACTTACATTTGAAGAGATGTTTTGGTTAATTTTTCAGTTTTCTTTGCATGTTTTCTCTATGACTGCATTAGTGAGAAACTCTTGAGTTTCACTCCAAAAAGCTTTTACATGACTTTGTACTATGGAAGTGGCCAAGGCATCATGGACACCTGAACTCTCAGAAACACATTCTGCACACATGGTAATGAAGCTTGTCTGAGAAAATTAAAATGTTTAGGGGTTAAAGACTGACCGGGGCGGGGNCAGAGCCTAACTTTAGACAGGCAGATTCTCTAGCTTTTAAAATTGCTAGGGATAGGAAAGAGTTATAGTCCAATTGAAGTTGTTTTAATGGATAATTGCCCTGAGAGACAGACAGAGAGGTGAAAAATGAATACTTAGTGTAGAGGGAGGACTGATTCTCCTGTCATGAACAGGTAAAATAGAAGTTACTACTTCGTAATATTTGTAACCACAATCCTGATTATCTTTAAATCAGAAACCAACTCTGTTATTAACTCTTATTAAATAGGAAATTCCAAAACAAGAATGCCAAACTACAAATTAAAAATACCTTCCAGTTTCTTCCCAGTACCATTTTTTCACATGGAGAGCATCAGGCATTAACGGAAAGGTGCTGAAGTTGGTGATCTTTGATGCTGGACAAAAAGACAGCTAGTCCTGGCAACCTTCCCTTTGGCAGGGTGCAGTCCCCTTGGTAATGATAACTCTCAGAACCTTTTTCTGTGCTTTCCTTCAGCATCATTTCTGAGGAGCAATTAGACCTGCTCCAGAGCCTCAGCTGAACACGTGCCTAACAGGGCTCTGCCGTTTCCAGCTGGTTCCATAGGAATACTTTTTTCTCTATCCCATTGTTAGAATCCTTGGTCCAGTGCAGGCTTTCTATATAGGAGGTGATTGCTCCTGTCACTACACGGGCAAAACAGCTTCTTCTGAAGTGGATGACCCAATTACTGTGGTAACAGATGGGCCAGTGTACAATGCACTTGCCAGCTGACTGCTTGCAAACATGTTCTTAAACAGATATCATCGTAATTCGCCACACAGGAACTGACAAATTGCATTCCGTGTGACAGGGTATGATATGGATCTGCTGTAGTGCCAGCTTCCTATACAGTTAATGAAAGGTCTCCTTTCCCATCCCATGCATAGGCAAGGCTGACAATGAGGGGGATCACCATTACATAGTTATTGTACTCCTGTAGTTTCCATTGATGTCTGCAGCTTGCCTGGGTTATCCCTATAAGGAAGCATTTAGGCTTCTGATCTAACCTGAATTTATCTTCTCCAGCTAGACTGCAGATAATGTCTTAGAGATTGCTGCTCAGTGCCACTATGGGCAACATATTCCACATATTTGGGTTTTTCAAATGTCAATACTGACTTTAGGGGCCTGGGCTTGGATTTTTAGAGAGAGCTTCCTGACCTCTTGAAACCAAGCAATGTGATGATTTTGGTTTAAATTCAAACCATAGAGGGTTGCAGTTTACATCTGCCGTGTGAACAGAGGGACGCAGCCATTTGTTTGTCTTGAAGAGGACAAAGAATGGTTTGAGCTCTGCTGTTCCACTGTGCCTACCAGTGGGAAGCATCTTCTCCACACCCATGCTGTGGGGCCAGGGAAAGGAAGAGGCAGTGGGACGGTATCTGAAACACAGCAATACTCAGAACGTCCGTCCTGAACTCCCATGTCCGCAGGCAAAGCCCTTTCCTCAGCCACCTTGGAGGAGCTTCCTCAGTGACTGTGCTGTCATGGCCTGACTCTACCCACAAGGCCCTCTGACTCCTGGGATGTCCAGAAGAAAACAGTAGAGTGTAACAGGGAATTAACACAGCTGAAGTTGTTAACTCTGAGCAGTCCCTGATTCCTCTTTCCATTGAATTTGCCAACTTTTTCAAGTGTCCTTACACTGTAGTTTTGACTCTAGGTCAGGGAAGAAAAAGCAAAGTTGTTTGTCCTCTTTGCAAATCTTCTCCTGCAAGATTTTTCTGGTCATAGGAGTGGCAGGGCAGGTTGGTAAAAGCATCCCAGAGTTTTACATTAGACTTCTGGAAGGTTAAAACTAGCCTGTGCTAGTATTTACAGTATGGTAAATTACAACCTAATGTTGCAACTCCCATTCTAATTTGCCTCTGCCTAATTCAGCTCAGGTTGGGTGTGCAGGTAATTAAGTGCTGACTGCTTGCTCAAACAGTTTCTTTGGTTTCTCACACATGATGGTACCATGAAATATAAAAAAAAGATACTACAAAGTCCAAATTTTGTTGTTTCAGGATCCCTGCAGATGTAGCATTCATCTTCGCTTTTGGATGTGGCAAAGAGTGCAAAACACACAGGTAATTCTAATATTCCTAAGGGACGTAACAGAAAGGAAACAAAATTAAAACCACAAAGTTATTCAAATGTTTTTGTGATGTCAAGATATTACGGCTCGCTAAGAATTCTGAAACAAGCTATGGATCCAAAAACCACACTGTTCTGAAAAGTGTGGTCCTTTCAGTGGGTGCTAACTCTCTGTTGTAACATCTGCAAATTGCAGTAGTTTTACTGGCAGGGGTATTCCCTGTAGATAAACAAACCATCCTGTACCTCTGCAACACGTGTCTGAGGCTGTCCCATGCATCAATGAATAACTTTGTTGTTTCTGGCACCGTCTTTGGGGTTCCTCAGGCTGAGAAGCTGAGCACAAGGAAAACCCAGCTACTGCTTCATAGCTATAAGGAAAGACCAGCAATAATTTCCTAAGTATGTGACTGTACTTGAAGATTATTTTGCTTGCAGCTAATCCAGTGCAAATTTCTGTAACTTAGGAGATAGCCCCAGTTACTTAGGGCTGAGAAGTAAAGCTGAACACCTCCTAGCACTTGAAGTTCATGTTGGAATTCAAGGCTGTGAACAGGAAAGCTAGAAACTATAGTCTGGAAAGTACTTATTACTCCAAGCAAATATTTCAAGGGCCTATTTAACAGCTAAAGTGTAAAGTCTCTTGTAAATAGTTAGCACTGAATGTTGTATATTATCCATAGTCAGGGCATAACAGTAGGAACTTCTGGATGGTTAGCAGGCTTCTCAGCAAATTATTGACCAGCTGGGCTAATAACACATAGAAACACATTAGCCATTTTTTAAAAGTTGTGCTAATTGTTTATTTTGACTCTATAAACTGTGTATATATATTTGGCCTAGGGAAACTTGAGAACCTTGAACTTTGTGGAGGGCTCTGCTCTGTGTTTGGTATATCAGAACAGATGAGGAAAAAGCTTTTAACCTCTACTTTACTCTAGATTTACAACCAGTCACAATCATCAACTGTTTCTTAGATTAAATCATGGGGGTCTTGCTTTCTAGAATTAGATGAATACTTTATAAAAGGCAAAAATTTCACCACAATACTTGTCTGCATTTTCAAATCCTATTTTCACTGCCGGATAGCTCCATTTTGACATTTTCCCCTTATAGTTCACAGTGAAACTGGTTCAGGACTTTCCCTTCCTAAGGCTTTTTTAATCTTAAGAAACCATCCATACCCACAGAAATCTGCCCCAAAAAAAAAGATGCTGAAGCTTGAATGCCATCACTAAGCATCTGATTTGTAGTACCTCTTAAAATATATGCTGAATTAAGGTAGGACTTGATGATCTTGGAGGTCTTTTACAAATTAATGATTCTATGATTTTATTAATAATGTTTTTAAAAGAAAAAACCCATATTAACAAAAAATGAACAGAATTCAAATAAAAGTTTAATAAATGGAAAAGGGATAAAGATATAGCAACACAACATAGAATAAAAATGAAATAATTTTTTTTTAATGGAAATAATGGTCAATGAATTGCTGCAACAGAAAGAGATTTTTTCAGGGCCTTGTTAGTCTAACATTTGTATTGTATTTGCGATACTAATAAATGAAGAAAGAGAAATGGTTTCAAGGCTGTAAGTACCACTTCCCATAAGATCTGTGGACAACAAAGTTTTGCCTGGTCACAGTTACTTGAAGGGACAGGCACTCCTACAGAGTGGTCTGAGTTGTTCTGGGATAACTTGGACCTTTTCAAACAACTTGCAGCTAAACGTGCAGCTTCACAAGGAACAGAGGCTCTGCCTGCAGCGTGGCAGGCTGTAGACTGGACAGTGGTGACTCTGGGAGGAACTGCAGGAAACTGTAGCTGAACAAAGCCTCCAATGAGTGCCATGCTGACGTACAGCATGGCTTGGAAAACAGTGCAGAGAGAAATGGTAGGGAGGAGAGAGAGTCGAGAATGAAGAGCTCTCGAAATCTGCACTGCTGCAGAGCTTATGGCAGCCTTCCAGTGCAACGAAGGGGCCTGCGAGAGAGAAGGGACTTCTGACAAGGGTTAGGGCAGATATTGGACAAAAGAAATTCTTTACTGTGAGGCTGGTGAGGCAATGGCACAAGTCGCCCAGAGAAGCTGTAGGTGCCACATCCCTGGAAATGTTCAAGGCCAGATTCAGTGGGGCTCTGAGCAACCTGGGCTAGTGCAAGGTGTCTCTGCCCATGGCAGAGCTGTTGAATCCAGATGAGCTTTAAAACCTCTTCCAACCCAAACCATTCTATGATTCTATGAAAACCTCATTAGCCATCATTATTTAAAAGGATGTTGAAAATGGGTATTGGTACAGAAGAGAGCAGTAGTATTTTTTACAGAGCTATGGAAAATGCCTTATGGACAAAGACCTGAAAAACACAATCTGTTATAAAAATCATGTTTGATTATGGTGTATACATATATTCTGAAGAAAGAAGTACTGAAAAGAAAATTAAAATGACAATTGGTGACTGGAAATTGGAGCCAGGTACTTCAAAACAGACTGTAAGCCCAAATTATTTAGAGGAATGAATTGTCCAAAAAATGGGGAATGTTCCATCTCTTTTGAAATTAAAATATAATTTAAATTTCTTTCCAGGAACTGAAGTGTAGTAGTCTAATAAAATATGACACATTGAATGAACTAGTAGGAGATATCAGTCAAAATTAAGAATCCATAATATCCTCTGAAAAAGAACGGCCACATTTAAGTGGTTTACTAGGAATGGTCCCAGGCCTGCAACAATTCCAGAACTGGTTTGGGATAATGCTTAGTCAGGACCAGAATTATGCCAGCAACTATTCTAATAATTTAAAAGTTTAAAAAAAAATCAAAGTCCAGAAGAGTTCCCTGATGCTTTTTAATTTCTTAGTAACACATAAGTCTCTGGACAGATGACCTCACTTGAGATTTTTGCATCTAGGCTTCTTAGTTTATTTCTCCCTTTCTTACAAAAGAAGGCACATTTTATTAATTCAGGCCTAAGATGCAACATCACATGATTCAGTAGCACACAAAAATTAAGCTCTTCCTCAGCAAAATTGTAAGTTAGACAAAACCCAGGGAAAAAATTACACAACAGAACAGTTTATGAGTACAGAACATTGAATTGACACACCCACTCATCTCATCCTACCTTCTTCAGGGCCATCTCCAGCCAGCTGGGGAAGGGGACGAAGAAAACAACCTCCAACCCTTGTTTTCTAAATGTACCATGCCCAGACAATTAACATTGCATACTCGGTGCCAAAAGATCTCAAGATATGCATCATCTGAACGTATATGGGTCCTGTTGAAACAAAAGATGAGGAAATATCAACATCCAGAAACAGCATGATTTTTGTTCCTTAGCCTGCACCCCATTCCATGTCTCTTAACAGCAGGGTTACTTCTGCTCTTCCTCTCATTTACATCCCAATTGGAACCATTAATGCTTGCATGTCAGTTTGATGTAATCAGTTAACTCTGTATGAAGGGTCACTTCATTTTAACGTTGTCTTCAGATGCCTAGGAGTGAGCAGGTGCAGTAACAGTTTTAACTTGTTATAATTTCAATGAGCACAAGAAGGTGCACTTGAAACAGACAGCCCTGGTTTAGACAAAGAGCCTCAACAGCAGGCAGAAGCAAGCTGTATTGCTCAGCATTCACGTTATTAACATACTCTGCTGTCATTCCTGTGAAAGCAGTATTCACAGAATTATTCACTGACCTCATACTTGTACTAGCACAGCCGACTTTGTTTAAGTCACAGTCAGCCTAAATAGGCACCACCAAGAAAACCTGGTTCTTAAAAAAGCTTAGTTAGCACTTAGTTATTAAGTTTCTAAGTACTTTCTCAGTAGCAATCCTTGCTTCCTTAAGTACACAATAATTTAAAATTATATTCACCTGGCAGTGGGTGGAAAGGGATTCTGAGAAACAGCTGAGAAAACCTGGATATGTATCTTTTTCATTGTTGTTATTTTGCGTGGAGATGTTTTGGGCAGTGAGTAGAGCTTTATAAATTGGAAGGGAACAGACAGCTGTAAGTGAACTGAGGAAGTGTGTGTGGGTGAAGTTCTGGCCAGTGCCTGTGAAAAAAAAGAACAAAATCCACAATTTGTTATTGGGGAGTTAATAATCAGGGGATTGTTCTTTCTGTCTCTCATGACGCTTCCACTTCCAGGTCACATCTGACTTGATCTAGTCAGGCAATAGTTCAGCTCCAGGGAGGAGACTGACCTGCACAACCACCACATGTCCTGGCAGCCTTCTCCTACAGCTCTCTGCTAAATTACCACCAGCATCTTCTAGCATCAGCACATGAACTTGTAAAGCACCTGCACACAATGCTTGGCTCGTTGTGCAGCAGCATGGCACCCTTTCAGAGGCTTCTGGCAGTCCTTAGATCAAGGAAGCAATATTAAGACAGCCCATTTTATAAAGTTCCTCAGTTTTTGTGTGTTTCAGTAGTGTTGCCCCATTGGGTAAATCAGGAGTATGTAATTATCCTGTTGTTTTTGCTGCCCTTTACCTCAAAAATTATATTTCTTGTATCTCTGAGAGGTTGCTTATTTACCCATGGTGATTCCTGGAATGCAAAGAGACATGACACTTGATACAACATTGATGAAGTGGTTGGCTAGTTTATTAAGATCTCACTAATCTCAGTGCAACAGTCTCCAAAGTTTCCAGGCTCCTAAGGTTTCCCATCTGTCTCACAAGCTTAGAAATGACATTCTGCAAAATCAGAAGAATGTGAGATCTGAAGAAATCTGTTCATTTCCCAACTGATTTGCTGCCATCTCTTTCCCGGAAAGACAAGATCTTCCCAGATGAGTCAGACATAAAAGTGAATTAAGGACCAAAACAAGAATGCATTTATACCCCAGAACAGCTAACTTAACCTGCATCATACAATTTTCTGAAGTTGAAATGATAAATTGTTTATGAAAAACAGAGCATAAGCCTCTATTTTCTATTCTGCTAAGTTTAGAGTTTAAATCTGAGACACAAATTATCTCTGTTCTCATTTAAAAGGAAAAGGATACTTAAAAATAAACCTAAAAGAATAAAAGAGCTAGAATCAGAGAAGCATTTCCCATTTGTAAACATTTATAAATAATAATATGCTTTGCAACTATATGCTTCTTCCAACAGCTACTCTCTTTAGTCTCAGAATATTGATGTCTGGCTAATGAGACTCTCATGGACTTGAACCTCTCTGGGTTTTTTAAAGATACATAGCAGGATTGATCATTTTGAGAACTGAATCCTAAAATCTTTATGCATGACCAGATTGTGCTGAAACATGAGGACACAAAGGGACCAGAAAACCTGACAAGAGGTTTTCCTTGTGGGGAAGGAGTGCATCCCAAGAGACACTGTTTCCTTCTAGAAGTAAAGAACAATTTGCATTAGTATCTTATCTCACAACTGTCCATTCTACGAGCTTCATCTTTTTATAAGACTTTACCACACCATTGCACCTTCACTTATGCATATGGAGTTCTCCAAAGAAAGGGAATAAGATTTGTCCACCTTTGTGATGTTACTCAGAGTCTTTCCCAGCTCACCATTATCAATCACAACCTCAATAGCCAACTATAATATATTTATGATCCTTGTTCTTGCAATGGTAACCATGGAGTGCAATGATAGTTGGTTATAAAAAGATTATTTTTATTTTAAAAAGCCAAAGACTGGTGAGATCAAAGCAAAGTCAAGTGCAATGAATTGGTGGCAGGAAATGGCATGGTTTGGTGGGAGGAGGTTCTGAGAAAAGCCAACCTAAGTAAATAATACGAAAAGTAAGCAGACAGGGCCCTGCCAGGGATAGGTGGTGTGTATTAAAGCTGAGAGTAAGAGACCGATCAACAGCTGCTCCTGGAGCTGGTTCTTCCAGCTGCATCTGCAGCTGGTTCTTCCCTCGAGTTTGAGGGCAGATGGTATCACCCCTACATGCATTTTATGCAGAAGAGTCCTGGCGAGCGAGCGGGACAATGCAAGCTGGTCTCTACTGTATCAGCTTTTACTGCCCTGTCTGAGGAAACCTGATTTTGCAGCTGCACTCAATCAAACCAAACACAGCCCAGGGCCACAGCAAAAGGAGAACGCATCAGCTCTGTTAAGATCCCTTCTTACAGAGAACCGAGACTGCTGGTAGTGCAGTGTTGAGCAGCTTGCCCAGCTGTGGCTCAGCCAAGAGGAAACCTGTGTGGGGCTGTTGTGCAGGTGGAGCAGGAGCTGCTGAACCCTGCGGTGGCAGGTGAGGTCTCGTTGGCTGCACTTTTCTCTTTGGCCACCAGACTCCACTCTCCTGCCTGGGATGGAGGCAGCCGGGACACGCACGGTTCCGCTGAACTCGGTGCTCCCAACGTCCCACCTTGGAAAGCAGGAGTGGTAGGCAAGCTAAGCCCAGAGGAATGGGAAGTTGTGTGAGTCACCTGTTGCAGAGAAAGGGATGAGGGACGTGGCAAGACAGCAAAAATTAAACTCATTGGCCTCATTAACTGAACTCCTGCAAAGCACAGTTGAGAAAAAGTCTGGAGTTTCATTAAGTCTTTTAGCTGCTGTCATCCCAGCTCTTTTTTCCATGCACCTGGATCATCCCTGTCTCCATGTTGTTTCCGTTTTTGTGTTGGCACAAAAAAAATTCTCTTCAGCACTACAGTGAAACAGATCAGGAACCAATACAACCCAGCCCAAGTAAAAGTTGGCTCTAACTCAGATCAGTTCCCCAGCCACAAGCAAAAGGGAGGGGTAGCACAGGAACAGGAACAATTGATAAGTGAAAGGCAGGACTGCTTCTGCTGTTGGCAGTGACAGCTTCTGCCTGCTCAAGTTGTGCATGTAACTACAGCCCCGGAGCAGACGCTCTCAGACTCAGTGCTCAAGCCTGAATTGTTGGAGCAACTTTGGACTGCTCTGCCTGTACCTCGTGTTCATATGTCCCCAAGAGGTGCCTAATTTGAACAGTTCTAGACAAAGCAAGAGGCCAGAAGTCAGAAAACAGGAATTCCCAAATGTCTTCATAAGCATCGTGGCACGTTGACAGCAGGGAAGACAGAAGAGAGTCTCATAGGAGTAATTCTGACCATATGTGGAAACCTTGGGATCTTGCTAACTTGGTTTCCACTGTAGGCTAAATAGAAGGAGTTTCTGAAGCCCTTATGTGCTGAAATAATATTGAAGCATTGTTTGAAAGTATTACTATTTGTTATAAATACTTCTGATGCCTCCAAAGTGCAATTCTTGCAGCTGCACTCCTGTGATGATGAAGTCTGAGGTTTTGGACAAGCTGCTAGGTATTGGAGAAGTAAGGCCATATTCCTGCAAAAGCCTATTGGCAAATCAATTCAAACCAAAGAAAAATATTAACTGATATTATATACAGGCATATGAAAGAGGAATATAATGATGAGCATAACTTTACTTACAGAAACCCACAGTGAGGTGAAAAGTGGATTTATTTCAGGAAGAAGAAGAATAACACAGTAAAGAAATGCCTTTTCACAAGGCACAGAAAAATCTAACTGTGATCTCAAAGCAAACTTTACAAATATTCTGATGCAAAAAGAGTTCCTGAAGTGTTAGAGAAGTTTGAAAGCAAAAGAGAAGGAAGCAGAGGATTTCCTTCTCCAAAAATGGTATTTTCTACATCTATCAAACCATAGATAATACGAATTATGAAAAAATCCAGAACAAAACTTGTAAATTTGATAGCACAGTATGCCTCATGCAACTCTGCACCTTTCTAAGAGAAATGGTTGTTGGTTTTCTGGTTAATAAATAATAAATCTAACCATTTTGCCAAAGCCTGTAAATAAAGAGTTCGTTCCAAAAGTCAGCACATTATGAGAAACAGCCTCAGTGCCTGGACATTTTAGGCAACTACTCAAAAAAGTAAATACAGCATGCGATTTATCTGATCTGGACGAATGTGGGAAAGAGACTTAACAAACCTGGATTGAATTAAGGCATTCCACTAGTATAACTCTCCTACAATAAGCCCACTTATAAGTTAAAGGATAAAGGAGACCTTGTGTACACAGAGATGAAAGCCTTCCAGTTACAGAAGAGACAGCGCTCCAGTAAAGTAGTTCTGCTCGTGTATCCTCTAATTGAGGTAATTTTGAGCTGGATTGATGGAGGGGACATAAATTGTGTATTGTGGCGCCTCAACTCCGGGAAGGGAACAGTCTCCCAGCCACTTGGCCATTGGTACTCTGCCTCATCCTCTGCCTGCAGCCTAAGCTCATCCCCAGCCCAGGCTCCCACCATGAAGCTGTGTGCTTGGCCAACATTCCCAGCCTCCTAGTGAAGCCTATGGGTCTGAACCAAGCGCTCAAGCTCTTCCTGGCCACTGAGTGGAGAGAAACAGGCACTCAAAGTTAAGAGCCGGCCTTACACGCTCAAAAAAAAAAAAAAAAACAAAACAAGCCCAACAAAATGAGCAGGAAGCTTCAGAGAGGCTCTTACTCCAGTTCTTCACAGCAAGCTACTGAGCAGAAATTGTAGTTTTCTCTGATTGTTTGCCCACAGCAAAGGATATCAGAGGCCTGGGTTCAAATTTGTGTTCTGCTTACTTTGGAACATGGGTTTGAACATGTGTCTCTGCCCTAGGAAAGTGCACAGGCTGTGGGCACCCTCCGAGGGAGTTCTTCCACTGCCAGTCAGACCACTGTCAGAGCAAATCCTCAACAAATGATTTCAAGTAACTGAATCAAAAACCTGGATTGAAGCCCTTGGCCTAGTGTGGAAAACTGAAGAAAACTCCAGAAGTTTGAAACATACGCCTAATCTGAATGCCCTGAAACTCTATCTCCCCCAAAAAGTCACTAAACCACTTGTTCTTTAAAACAAAAACATTTAATACAAAAATTCACAAAAATGAACGAATCATATATTGTCAATATTATATACCTAATCTCAAAAACTTTTGAAAACCAGTTTTCTCATGATGTTCAGAGCATTAGAGGTTCAGTGCCCGCATGAGAAGTTGTCCCACAGACATCTACATACTCTAGAGGCCAAGGAGCTGAGGTGAAGCAATCCCCTCTGGGTGCAGAGTCTCTTTACAAAACACTTGCTTAGCCTTGATTACTGCAAGGAGATTGTTCTGTTGGGAGGCAAACGGTTCACTTATACAAAGGCTGAAACAACTAAAAGATTGAAGGTCTGAGGAGTAGATTTAAGAGGTTAGATGGCTTGAGAGCAGCTTTACATTAAATTGCTTTGTGTTTTAAGTAACACTTGATCAAGAGGAACAAGGTTTC
Organism: Leptocoma aspasia; assembly: GCA_013399835.1. Taxonomy (NCBI): domain Eukaryota; kingdom Metazoa; phylum Chordata; class Aves; order Passeriformes; family Nectariniidae; genus Leptocoma; species Leptocoma aspasia. The sequence continues at coordinate 177,452 of VXAX01004663.1, forward strand.
AACTGATTACTGTGTCAGGACATGGTGCAGGAGGCTACTGTGGACATTAACTCTTTATGCAGATTTGGACTGAATTGACAAAAGGGATTGGAACTGCACAGAGAGGAACAGACCCCATGTCTCTTCTCACTCCCAGTGAAACCTCCTGTGCTGGGCCACGTTCTCGGAGGGCAAGAACTGTGAGGTGTGCAGTAATGTCGCAAAGGGAAAGGCAGAAAGTTGCAAGAGAAGGGCCAGCAGTCTAGCAAGTAGCCAACCCCCTAATCCTGCAACACACAGACACTTGAAGTCACCTTGTGATAACTAGCCTGCATAAGGTCAAGTGTATGTTCTGCCTTTCCATGATAGGGGCATAGCGCCCTTCCCTCTCATCAAGCAGATGGTCAGGCTCGACATTCCTCACTAAAACCCTCCCCAAAGCAGAACTATGCTGACACAGAGAATTTATAATGCATGCATGATTTTTGTTTTATTTTCATAAGCAACATTTGCTGCAAATCCAAACTGTATGTTTACCAATGTATGTAGTTAATGAAGTATAGAAAAGGAAGACATTGATAAGTTTATAGATGTATACAGGATATTTTTAAACATATATGGCTACATGCAAAGGATTGAAATTCTTTTGAAATATCAACAGATTGTGATAACGTTGCCTAGGGTTAAAAAAAGTCATTAACCCTGAAAAGTAAACTCATCTGAACCGGACAATCATTTCTCACCATACAGTTCTTTTGATATTTACGTTTAATGGATCTCACACAGGAATAATGAGGAGATGCTACCAAATGATGCTCTATAACTGTATGTCCTTGCTCTAGTTAGATGGTCACCTGCTTTCTCTGAAACCACTGAAATAGGAGAGATGTCTCATTAATATAAAAAATTGTGTTCATGTACGAATAATTTTATGGCAAAGTGACATTTCAAGGCTGATGCCTTTCAAAAATTAAGGGATAATAATCCTTTAATTTTTTTCAGAAACTGTTAGGTAAATACATGCAGTAACTAGATCACATGCTGCTCATAATAGTCATTTCACTTCTAAATTCTCAGATCATGATCTTAGAAGAATTTACAGACTAAGGAAGTCGATTTAGTTTTAGTTTCATTTCTCTGTTTTTTTAAATTTGGCCTATCTCATAGAAAATAGAACAATACTAATCCCTGTAAAATTTAGAAGTGTAGATGTGATTCATGAAATTGCTCAGATTTTTTATTTATGTTTATCCTCAAAAGGCTGCCTAGAAGGGATGCCTGTATATTACTCTCCGGGAGGGTAGATGTGCCTATACTTAAGGTTATCCAGCATTTCTTATTCTGGGACACAGGTTTTCAACCTTCTCTCCCCTTCTAAAAGCTAAATAATTTGGTCTGAAATTTCACACAGAAATCACTCGTGAATCAAGGCAAAGGAAAATGAGCTATCTTTAAAAAATCTGACAGGCTTTTCTTTGAAGTAAAGCCTTGAAATCTGGTCAAGAATAAATCTAATACAATTTTTCTGAAAATTTTTTTCTTAAAGTAAAACATACTAAACATCTCAGCTCACAATTATTTAGCACAGATTCAGAAGATGTCATCCTAGGATGGCAATCATCAGTGGAGAGAGCAAAAAATAGCATCACAATCCAGACTGAAAGAGAACAGATGTTGGCTTTTCCAGTTATCTGACTGGAAGAGTCCCATGGGAGATTGTCCTGGAGAGGAGACCAGAAGATCAGATCCGTTGTTTTTCAGGGATGACCTCCTTCACCTTTAGGATGGTCCTACCCTAATGAGCCAGAAATCAAGCAAAGGCAACAGGAGGCTGTATAGATGAACAAGGAGCTCCTGACAAAACTCAAAGGAAAAACGTAAGAGGTGGAAGCAGTGACAAGTGGCCCAACAATAATATGGAGAAGCTGTCCAGGCATCCATGGAAAGTGAAAGCCCTTGCAAAATTGAATCTGGAGAGAAATGTGGAAGGCAGGAAAAGGAGCTTTTCTAAGTATGTCAACAGCAAAGGGAAGATGAGGGAAAATATTAGCCCACTGCTCAAGGGAGAAAGGAACTTGGTGACAAAGGACATGGAACAATCTGAGGTATAGAATGCCTTCCTTGCCTCAGTCTTTACTGGCAAGATTTGCCTTCAGGAATCTCAGCTTTCTGAGACAACAGTGGGAAGGTCTAGAGAAAAGACGATTTACTCTAGGTAGAGGAGGACCAAGTTGGAGAACATCTAAACAAACAAAATATATACAGGTTCATGGGTTCTGACAGGAGGTACCAATAAGTGCAGAGGGAGCTGGCCAATGTCACTGCTGTGAGGCCACTGTTGATAATGTGTGAAAGGTCATGGGGACTGGGAGAGGTTCCTGACAATGAGAAAAAATTATCAATTCTGTCTTTCAGAAGGGCAAGAAGATTTGGGGAACTACAGGTCTGTCAGCCTCACCTAAGTCCCTAAAAAGAAGGTAATGGAACAAATTATCCCTGAAACAATTTCCAAATACAGAAAGATGATTTGGAGTAGTCAGTTTGGATTTATGAAGACAAGGACAGGCTTGACCAACATGACAGCCTTCTGCAGTAAGACTAGTTCAGTCGATGAGGATGAAGCACTGGATGATATTTATCTCGGCTTCATTAAGGCTTTTGACAGTCTCCAGTAACACCCTCATGAAAAAATGGATGAAGCATTGGCTATGAAAAGTGGGCAGTGAAGTGGAATGAAAACTGACTGAACTATGAGGCCCAGAGGGATTCTCATCCAGAGGACAATGTCCATCTGGAGGCCAGTCATTAGTGGTGTCTGGTATGGGTAATGCTGGGGTCCACAGTGTTTAACATCTTCTTTAATGACCTGGATTATGGGATGTCACACTTTCAGTGACAGCAGGAAACACACATCCCGTCAGTCTCAGTATTCCCTCCAGATGTCCCTTTGCTGTCATGTGGGTTGTGTTCCTGATGTGCAGTATTGAGCACAGTCTCGTCCTTCCCTTCTCAACTTGTCCTTGCATGCTTGTGAAATCAAGCTCCTAAATGTAGGAAATTAATTACTTAAAGGTTAATAATTAGCAGACCGGGGGAGTTTGTACAATGTCAGTTCTACCCCTCACATGTATGCATAATAATGTGGTCTTTTATTACAGGGACATTTTTCCTGCACAGTTCTTCATTCAGTATGATGGATGGGCAAGTCTCAAGGAGTAAGTAGCTGCTGAGCATTTACTGCCCTCATATTTATTCCATATGCAGGGCTATACCTTGATTTACTATCTATTCCTATTACACACTTTCTTAGAGAAAGTTTTCACTTAGGAATGTTTTGCAGTCTCCATTGTAACATTGTCCAGAATCTTCTTCATGGGAGAAGTCTTATTGGAATCCAGGTCTTCAAGTCAGATTTAACCATTTTAACATCTAGGCAAAGATTTTGTTATTGCTGCCACTACCTGCAACAAGTCAGAATCCCAAAGAAAGCAATTCTCATTAGACATTATTTTCAGGACAAATGCAGCCTTTTCCCTAAATGACACTGTGTGGGTAAAATTGCTTATCACACAGAAAAAGACCATATTCACAAGGATGGCAGGATAGTACCATAGAACCATACTCACAAGGAAAGATAAATCACAGCTGCACACCAGCCTCAATTATAGCATCTCCTAAGCCTTTGAGTTCTGCAGGGTACTTTCTCTGCAACAGATACCTGGATGATGACATCCCTTTAGGCAGCAATTTGTTTTTTATAGACCAACAGAAGTCCTTGGGCCTACAATTAGCTTCATTTATGTAGCTCTCTGTACACTTGTTATGTATGTTTTAATTTCCACTTTCTTTAGGTTCCTTCCAATAGCTCCAGCAAGTGAATTGCACATTTAACAGGTCCCACTGCAAACTGAAATATCTGCCACAGAATTGTGTTTTAAGAAAAGAACAACACATCTCTTCTCCTGCAGTATTTTCTGCAGATTTAAGTTTATGGACTGCAAAGTTGCTGTTCAGATGAACCCCATGCTTTCTGTTTAAAGATCTTCCACCAGCCACCCCACAGTCACAGCATAATTCCACTTCCAAAAGACAGGAACACACGACCCTCCCATTCAGATGATACGGGCCCTTTCTCCTGGCCATCCTATTGGGCTGTTGTGCAATTTTTGGACTAGCTTTTAACATCTGGTTACAGACATAAATCTGCGGTAAGGATTTATTTTCTATTCTTATGTAAAATTAGATGTTGTTTTTCTGGGTTTATTGCACTTCAGTTAAAGTGTCCTTCTGAGGCTAACAGTGTTTTCCTTGCTTCTTGAAAACTTCTAACCTTTCTTATGCATTAAGCCAGACCCTTTCCTTCAAAAAGAAAAACAACACACAAAGAAGCAAGATAGGATTTAACTGTAAATAGTTTAGCTTTATTTCTACTACTTGACTTATGCCCTTGACAGAGTAATGAGCTGCTAGAAACTTAGATGATGAAAGAACCAATACATGAAAGTGAACTCTGAAGTGTACCATGCATTAGCCCATGCACTGTCTGTTTTATTCCCTCAGTTTAACTGTGCTTTGTTTCTGCTCCTGGGATCCTGGCTAGTCTACTACATCTACACGGCTCTTTTTATACTCTTGTTTTTGCTGTTCATTCTTTTTAAAGGTCTGCTCCAAGGACTCTCTAATTTTGCCATTCTCATTCTGCTGTGTTTTTTTATTTATTGCTTTCTTTCCTTATGCTGTAATATCATGGCCCACATTTCTTCTCTCCATCTTGCAGGATCCTTGAAACCAATGTAGTGCTACCATTTCCATACATATAAAAAAATTAAACCTTTACTTTGAACCATGAGCACACTGACTGCCTGCCCGCACTTTTCTTTCTATCTGGACTTTCCCCTCACCCTTCGCCTGCTGTTCTTCTTTCTCAGCCTCTTCCCTGCTTTGGCCCTTAGATGTGCCTCAATTCTGCCCGAGGCAGTGACTCCTGGCGTGGGACATTCTTGCAGGATGGGTAGTTAGCTGAAGATGGCAGGGACCATGGCAGAGGGAAACCATAAAAGACAGTCCAGAAGAAGACAGGAGATGAACTCTGCAGTAGGGAAATGTTTATGTTTCTCCCTGCTTCTCCTTGAGGAGCCTCACCCAGCCAGCAAGGTGCTGCTACACGTGCTGTGGCCAGGGCACATTGAGCACAGCTTTTAACTGCTTCACCCTGTGCACAGAGTTGGACATTGCTGGCTGACTCCTTAAGAGCAGTCCACAGTAGCAGAACTGATCATTTGGGTGAAATTTTAAAGAATGCTAAAGTTCTGCAGAAGAACATGAAATTTTCCAGGCAACCCCTGCTCCTGCCTGGGCTGGAAGGACCATAATGAACACTTTGAAAGGCTTTTAGGTCTTGGATGCTGAGCACAAATGGAGACTCGCTAAAAGAAGTTGAAAAGACTTGCTAAAAGAAGTCTTTCTCATCTATTAAAAAGAGTCCAGTACCCTTGGATAAGCTACTGTAGGATTTCCTTACTAATTGTCTAGATTAATATTTCCTAAAAAGTTCATTACCCTCTCTACAGAGGAAGAGCAATCTTCTGTGACCTTTTGTGTATCAGGTCACCATTATCATGTCCCCTTCCCCTGCTTTTCCCTGTGACAAAACAAAAGCCAATCTACAAAGGTTTCTTCTTCTACACAGAAGGACACATTTTTCTGACTAGGTTTTGTTGCCCATTTTTCTATGGATTCTCTCCATGTGGTATCTTTCCTAAGGTGCAGTGCCCAAAATTGCATACAGTAGGTTAACCAAGGCTTTTTCAGTGCCAAACAGGAGAATTTACTCCTTTGATGGAAAACATGCCCAGAATGGAAGATGCCCTTATTTAATATGCAACAGTATTGCACCTTAGCCATCTGCTCTGGTTGACCTGGGGTCAGACCAAGGGCACCTTTAGGCAGGGCTGAGGATTTGATAGAGCAACTTACTTGTTCATGCATCTGCTAAGGGATGGAAACCCGGAAGGTTTCCAAGGAAAAGGATGCTTATCTGCCTGACTCAGCAGTGTCAGCCTGGACACGCTGTCTGCTAGGAGCACTGGTTGAGGGAAAGGTGTGTCTGGAAATAAAACGTGAAAAAATGGGGCATGGCGAGTGGGTGCTGGGCAGGGTGGGGCATTTAATAAATTAAGGGGGCGTGTTGGCACGGCAACTTAAATTCAGGGGTCAGGGTGGCGTTCGGCCGAAGGTTGGACCGAATAATCTTGGAGGTCTTTTCCAACCTTAACGATTCTATAATTCTAAGGGGGCACTAAGTAAGTGAAGACACTACAGGAAATTGGGAAGAGCTAGTAGGCATACTTCCACTGTTTCACCTCTTGGAGGTAATACAGACCATAATGGAAGGGAGTATTTTCCTAAACGCTCAATTTTGCGGAAAAAAAAATAGGTTAAGTGCCTCGGGTGAGCTGATTTGAAAATTTGTGGATGCAGGCGCGTGAAGAAAGCGGAAAAGCCGTTCCCCGGCTACCGGAGGTGACATCCCGCCCCGGGACGCCTTTAAAAGGCTCCCTGAGAACTTCTCCGCTGGCGCAGGCCGGTGCCTCCCGGAGCAAAGCGGGGCGAGAACTCAGGCGGCCCCTTCCGAGCCGCAGAGCTGCCGCGCGGGAACCGGCCCCTCCCGGCAGCTCCGGAGCGGGGGCAGCGGCAGGGATCGCGCCCACCGGGCGGGCGGGCGAGAGCCTTCCGAGGGCTGCGGAGCGGCGCTCGCCGCACGCCCCCCGCGCCGAGGGGAGCTCGGCGGTGTCGGTATGGGTGTCGGTATGGGTGTCGGTATGGGTGTCGGTATGGGTGTCGGTATGGGTGTCGGTGTGGGTGTCGGTGTCGGGGCGGTGCCCGGGGCGGGCCGGGCGCTCCGTGCGGGAGCAGCTGTCACTGTCAGCGAGCCGGCGA
>VXAX01004663.1:185644-231446 GCA_013399835.1 Leptocoma aspasia
ACTTCTGGAAGAGCTTTGGGAGCAGCTGGGAGGCCGGTGAGGATGGCATGAGCTGCCTCTTGTGTGGGTTTTTGCAGGTGTTGGTTGCTGAGCTAGTGGTGGAAGTTTCAAGGCTCGTCAAATCCCATCCAAAGCTTTTTTTTTTAATTATTACTATTTTTTTCTTACTTCTAAAATAAGCATATTTGCTGTAAAAGAGGATTGATTTTTTTTGTTTGGTGCTCTTGGTCTTCAGCATATCCTAATGGCACTCAGTGTCAAGCAGGCTACTTCAGGCCACTTTGTAAATATTTGGCTGTCTTACGTGAAGGTTGATTCCTAGAAGGTGGTGGTAAGTGAATGCAAAGAGGAGCATATGTTACACGATGATTCTGGGAGAAAAATTATACAGGCTTTTTTGGCTTTGTGGGAGGGATGTTGATGTCATAGGAACTCATAAATTTCTCATTAATGGGTCCTAGAAGACCATCATGTATGATTTTAGTGCCTTTTTTGTTTTTTGGTATGCTGCTCATCTCTCTAATGGGAGGAACTGGGAAGGCTTATTTCCACCTTAAAGGTTTGGAACTGGGGAAAGTGATTTTGGCCTCTGCCTGCAAATAAGGCCTCACACAAGTTGTGAGTTTGTTGTGTACCCTCAGCCCCTGTATTAACTTTGGGGACAGATGTGGGATGGGGGAGGAAGAGAGTGGTCAGGCCAGCCATATCTACAGCCACTGGCTGGCACCCTCCCAGGGCGATAAGCCATCCATGGTACACACCAGGAAAAGGGCCGTGCATCCTGCTCTGCCCTGACAGCCGTGCTCATGTAAGTGCCCTTCTTGGAGCTGTGCTGGGTTGCTGCAGACCCATCTTTTGGGAAGTCAGGCTGAAGTACCCTAGTGCTCTGGCTTGTCTTTCTGCACTGCAGACTGCTTGGCACGGACACTATCCAGCCCTTTCTGGGCTGTGGCTTCCAGGTAGCTTTCCTCAAAAGTCATGGAGGGTTTTCTGGGACTGGAAGGAGAGGATGTTGTGCCCTTGGTTCCTAGCAGAATATTTTTGACAAACTAATATTAGGGACTGGTAAAAGGAGTGAGAAAATGCTGGGTAGCTGAGGCAGTGAGCTCAGGCAAGTAGCACCAATATAAATTTAGCTCTTGGTTGTTGAGTTGCAAGTAGTGGATGGAGTCCGAGACCCCCAGCTGAAAACAAGGCCCTGCTATGCAAAAGACTGTAGAGGTAAGTCTAAAATTTGGCCAGCACACCTGCACTGGTTAGGATTATGAAAATACTCTTGCCTTGCAGATGTAACTGCACTGGCAACCCACCCATCACTTCCAAATATAAACTCTGGTATGACTGAAAAAGAGTCAGTACAGCAATATAGTTTAGGCTGTGCAGGGAGGTGTTCAAATACATGAGCAAATGAAAAAGGTTCTTTGGCCCAAGTAAGCTGCTTTGCCGTGGGAATTTGTTAGTTATTCTATCTGTGGTTGTGTATGTGTAACACTACTGGAAAAGCCTTGAAAAGTGACCTAGTCCATAACAACAGGCCTCTCCCTCCAGCCCCACACTGAGGAGAATTTGCACACTCTTCCATATCCCAAGCAAGCGTCTCCGTACTGTCCAAAGCCAGTTCCTTGCTCTGGTGCCGCCTGTCGTGGCAACTCCTGTGGCTGAGGGTTGCTAACTGGGCCCTTGTACCCTGGAGAGCCCTGGCTCTGGGGGGCTGTGACCCAGCCTGCCTGCCCTTTCAACTTGAGGGGCTTTTGCAGGATTCCTGGGGAGTTAATGGAAAGTGTTACCGGGTGGATCTGAACCCCTGCTATGGCTTAAACACCAGCAGTAATGAAGAATTAACCCTTGCAAAACAACCATCAGCTTGCACCCCTTGGGAGAGCCTGAGCCTCTGGAGACAGGGTCAGTGCTGTGGCAAGGGGCCAGTGGTCTTGCATCCTCCCATGCTCTCCTACACCCTGCTGGGGGCTGGTGCTTTTTCCCTTTTGGAATCTCAGGCTTCCCAGGATGGGAAATTAACCCTGACCTAAATAAATAAAGGTTTTCTGCTAGGCAAGCAGGTTGAACCAGCTAATGGCAGGTCTGGGAAGTGACAGGGACCATCAAGGGAAACTGGTGGCCGGGGATATGGCACAGGAGTTGTGACACCATGCTGTTTTAGTGTCAATGAGTTCATGAATCAACTTGGATCCTCATGAGAATGCAGGAGAAATTAATGTTTGATGAGGTACCCCAAAAGCATTCTCGCTGGTGTTGCCTTCTCACTTGGTGTGAGAAAGTCATTTACCATTTGCACTACCCTGTACTCAGAAATGGGACTGCTAGAAAAGCAAGCTGCTCAAAATGTTTCTAATTCAAATAGTAGGGAATTTCTTACTGTCTCTGGGTTATAAAGATAAGCCTTTAAGAAGAGGGCCATTTTCTTAGCCATGAGAAAATGCTTAAATGGAGACACCACCCACATGTTAAGTCCTTTTTAAAAGGGGCTAAATCCTCTTAACAACAATATCTTTAGAGAACTCCTGTGGCCTTTAGATGACATGAGCTGTGGAGAGGCTAGTTCGGCATACTTCAGAAGGGGGCAGGAGGATTTACATTTCCAAACTGAATACTTAGTACCTCTCTCATTTTTCTGGTGGTTTAGAAAGTACCTCTTCCTTCCTCCCTTCTTCTCTGCAAGATGCAGCTGGAAAGGGAGAAAAATGGGGTAACCCACAGTCTTTCTCCTAGGTGTTACATAAACGAGCAAGCCAAATAGGACATAAATAATGAAAAAGGATTTAAGGTATGGAAGAAGAACATGTAAGTCACATAAAGGAAGCAGTTAACTTAGTAGCTTTTCTTTGTTTTGCAGCAATGAAAAGGTTTGGGAAGACACAGGTGTTTTCATACTCAGACCTGTTTTCTTTGCCTGATAGTTTGTGTTAGGAGAAATGAATGTTAGTATGAGTCTGGGACCTTTGCTTTTTGAATAGCGTTTAAGGGCTTTTCTTTGGTTCAAATCCCTCTCCTCCAGCAACACACTGTTTCTGAGCCCAAGGAGGTACCACAGGGTCCTTTGGCTGCAGCCGTCTGAGGCGAGTTCAAAGAAGTATAAATCATGATTGCCCTAACCATGCCGACAAACATCTTGTGAAAAGAGGGCATCCTAATAAAACCCTACAGGAATAGGCTGTAGCTTACTGATGGCTTTGCTATCCTCATGCAGAGTCCAGCTGTGCTGGTGTGGCTCCATCTGCACCAGATCTCCCAAGTATGGTAGCCCCATGATGATAAGGGCTTTTGGCAGTGTTCCATGAACAGCTGAGTGCTCAAAGGCTTTGCTGTTGCTGGAAGGAGTAGGCTTGCTTGTCCCTCACTGTCTCCTCTATATCATCTCCTTTGCTCTGCCTATGGCCAGGCAGGGTTCTTCCCCTGCTACTGTGCCTGGGGAGCATCTGGCTGTGCTGACAGGTTGGTTTTTTGCTGCTTTAACAAGGTAGAAGAGCTGTGTCTGAGCGCTGGATCTGGCAGGCATCTTGGGCCCAAGATGGGGTGATTGGGAGTAAGGAAGGAGACAGGAACTTGCCCATGCAGTGGTGCAGAGGTGTTAAATTGTCCCAGCAAGCCTCCATTTTATCATGTTGGTCTTACTTGTTCTTTCTGTGAATGCACTTTCCTTGCACCACCAGTCTGCTTACCAGAAGCTGGGTAGGGGTCACTTTATGTCCTGTTTATTCTGTAGAAGATGCTCCACCTGGTTGAGCAAATACAGGCATTTTGTTTCCCCTCATTTTATGCCAGGTGTGTTGGTGCTGTTCTGTTAATTTTTACTGTGTGCTCATCTGTGAGTATGTGCAAGCATTTACAAGGAGAATAATCTTTGAATTTAGGAACAGCTGTATATTATGCAAGATGAAGGGTTCCCCCACCGCTTCTCTGACTATGACTGTGGCAAGTGTTTCAGGGAAGAACACGGGGAAGGAGGCTTGCACAGGAAAGCCCTTAGTGCTTCAAGAGAGCATTTTTTTGGTCAGGGGTTACAGTGGGTTTTATAGCTACCAGTGGCTGGTGATTTTGTGATCCCTGTTTGAGTCTAGCTGTAGTTCTGACCTTAGGTAGTTACAAGTTCTAGCCATGATTTAGCTATTTTGTATGAAAGGAACAAACTATTTTCTTTGTTTCTTGCCTTGCTTTTTGGTTTTTTTTTTTCAGTTTGAACTTGCTGTGTATAGTGCTCTTGGGTGATCCTAGATATTGCGGTAGGGAAAAGTGATTTTCTGATACATATTTCTCTGCACAGTTTATGATAAATTATCTTCTGTCCTCAGATGTCTTCCTCACACTGAAGAGTGTCAGACAATTAATTTCTCCTGAAATGAAAGCCATTAATGTAAAGATAAAGGGGTCATTTTATAAATGAACCACATAGGTGTGGAAACAAGTGTGTCTGTAATTGTGAGTTTTTACTTGTGAAACTTCTGTGGACCGGCAGCTTTGAAAGATGTCTGGATGACATGGTAAACTCACTTTGCAGAGACCCTTTCAGACCCAGCTTGTTTCATGAGGTCTTAACCTGGCGCTGGGGAGGGGCATGGGAGGTGTGGGACAGAGGGGATGAGTACGCATGGCTGCTGCGGGAATAGCTCGGTATGAGATGCGAAAAGGAAAGTGAAGTAGCACCCATTCCTCTTTGGAGCCCAGTCATGTGCAGGCCTGGTGTGGTTGTGGGAAGGAAATTCAGCCCACCCCTCCTGTTCAGAGCACCAAGAATGAGATTGGTACATGTGAAATGAAGACAGGAGCTTTTCTTGGTAGCCTCAAGTGTGGTATCTTTCAGGCTTCACTTCTGAAGGCGTCTGCTTGGCTGATGGCCATGGCTCTGGTGGCAGGGCTGGTGCTGATGCTGGTGTGCAGGAGTGGGAAGGTGGCTCAGGGCTTTAGTCCTGGTTTGTGGGGGAACTGCCTGCTAAAGATGAGTTGGAGACACTGACTTTAGTTCTAGTGGGTTTCTTGCACCAGTGGTGGTAACGAAGATCCAGCCCAGTGTGGGGAAAGCTCTTAGAGTAACTAAGTCTCCAGGTTTTATAGTCTCTGCAAATAATCTCCTTTACAGCTGGCAGCTCTGAGTGTGTATATATGGAGGTAACTCTCATCCTTACAAATGACTAAGTTGGACTTTAGGCTTTTGTTTTGGCTGACAGAGTTAATCACTTCCTGCACATTATTTTTCAAGACTAGGATTGTGCATGAAACACCTTTGTAATTCTGGGGCAAAGAAACCCCCATCCTGTTCCCTGGGGGAGGTGGTGTGCAGTGGGAGGGAGGCTGCCCCTGCCTCTGGGATGGGGCTGCTGCAGTTCTGGAGGTGCTGCTGGTGAGGTAGTTGGATTCTGTTTCAATTTCAGTTCTGTTTGAAGACAGGCTTGGCAAAATTGCCCGATTTATCACATCCTTAAAAAGGAACTATTTAACTTCTGTTTTCCTCAAGTAAGTTGGTCCAAAACCAAGACTTGGAAGTGCTATGCCTGGCACGGGTGTCTCTTGAAGTACTGTGCTGTCTGCTTGGATGCTGCTGCTATTTGCTGGATCTAGTGGCATTCATGGAGTTCTTTAATGCCTTGTGAGCTCAACATGGCCTGTGGTAAATATTTGCATCTGCAAGCCCTGTAGAGGGAGAAGGCAGGAGCTTGACTAGGTGTTGGTTAAGCCAGGGCTTAATGAAAACGGCCTCTGTTGTGTGCTAAGAGAGTACTGCTTCATGGGTTTTAGCATCCTTTTGTACATACATGAATGCATAGCAAATGTGCTGGTAGCTGTTTGCAAACTGAGCTTGCCGAAGGTTAATGGTGTGTGTCATGAGTCTCCTGTCCCACTTAGGAACGTGGACAGTTGTTGACCTGACCTGTGACAGTGTGAAAACTAACATGCTAACTCTGTCACTGCTGCACATGCATGCCCTGCAGCACTCAGATGTTTTGCGTCCAAGCTCTTTGACCTAGGACTAAGCTAGGAAGGCGAAGTGGGGGATTAAAGATCGTCTTTTCAAAATCAGCTGGCATCTCTTCTGTGAGTGTGCTAAGTTATGTAGGCAAATATGCCTTTTCTTTATTCCTGGCTCTAAAAGTAAAACCAGTATTCTGTTTCATTGCTTACTTTGAGTAGGAGACTTAATTTGATCACCTCCAGCTACTTTCAAGATTCTTGCAACTTGTATGTGGCTCCATTTAGGCCCAGAAGTGTCCAGTACCTAAGGCTGGTGGCATATTCAGGTGCCTCACTTCAAGGGTCTAGAACCTGACTTTTCAGAAGATATGGAGTGTTTCCTGTGATGCGCACTTGCAGTATTGCAGATGTTGAGTCCTTGGTATCTGGAGCTTTATATGGACAAATCACTGTTAAAAGCAGAGGCTGCTATTATTTTGGCTTTCATTTCTTTATTTTTACAATGAAATTTTACAGTCCTGTCACATAGACCTTGCGAGCCACTAGTTGTTTTGCAAAAATCTGTGAAAACTTTTAGAAAACATGTAAAGAACTATTTTTGGTAGAAATAAGTTGTATTGGGAATCTGGACAACAAGAGATGTTTGCTTAGCCTTCGCTGCTTCAGCTCCAGCATTCCTGCCCCGAGTTGTGGTATGTCTGTTGGTTATGTACGCATATATTCTAAAAGTAATTTTCATTAATGAACTTCTTGAAAGACATTCTCATCTCAACCATGCTATTCTGGTTTGGGTTTTTTTGCTTGTTGTACAGCTGTTGGTTCAAAGTTTGTTGCATGTTGCGTAACTTAGTGCTAGAAAAGCGAGGCAGGGAAAGGAACTCATTGGCAAACTTCCTTCCTTGTTAAGTAAGGTGACATTAAAAGTCTCTGGTTTAGGACTCAATGGTGCACACCATGCACTGCAAGAGTCTAATTCTTATATATGATGTCAGGCTCATTGGTCCACTCTACTAGTTCTCTCTGAATATAACTTTGTCTTAATTTTGCTTCTACCCGTTAGTTATAAAATCATACTAAAATTAGAGTGCAGTAACAGATACTTCTTTTTTTTCTGCAAGCCGCTGAATATGCACTGTAGGATTTTATATTTTTTACACATTTGAAAGTACAGATGTAATTTTAGAGTAAAATGCTTCTCCATGGGGTGAGTGTACTATGCTGTCTAAAAACTTAGCTTTCAAGTTTGACTTTCAAATGTTTTTCAGAAACAAACTGACATGTAGACTTGTTTGCATCCCTCCTTCCTAGACCTTCAATTTAAGAGGTGTCGTCTGGCAAATTTCAGGTCTGGAAGTAAAAATCTCATATCTTGGCCCAGCAACTGTATTGGTGCAGTCCATTGAGGTTGACAATAGGCTTCTGACTTTTCGGATGCTACCTGAGTATAAGCAGATAAGTATGATGAACAGAGAAGGTTTCATCTTGTACCATAGGTGGAATGGTGGTTTAAATGTCTCAGGTTATCTACCACGGCTTAGGCTGGGTTTTAGGAAAATGATCTTCACGCAGAGGGTGGTTGGGCACCAAGTGTCAGAGCACCAAGCCTGACAGAGCTCAAGAAGCCTTTGGACAATGCTGTTAGGCACATGGTGTGATTATCAGGGCTGTCCTCTGCAGGGCCAGGAGTTGGACTCAGTGATCCTATGGGTCTGTTCCAACTCGGGTTATTCTGTGATTACTAATGGGTAGTGGTTTTAAACTAAAAGAAGGTGGATTTAGACTTGATATGAGATGGTTTTTACAGCAGGGCTAATGAAACATTGGAACAGATTGCTCAGGCAGGTGATAGTAGGTACCCATTCCTGGAAACATTCAAAGCTGGGTTGGCTGGAGCTCTGAGCAACCTGATCTAGTTAGGTGTCAGTGCTCATTGCAGGAGGGTTGGACTGGATGACCTTTAAAGATCTCTTTCAACCCAAGCTATTCCATGATTCTATGGGAAAATGCATGCTCTAAGGAGCAGATGTGAAGGGTTTGCTGCGTTCTCTGAGTGCTTCTGTAATGGAAACTGGGCTTTCCTTCACCTTCTGCTTGGGTGTTTTTTAACATCTGCTGTTTTCAAAGTAATTTTCCTACCAGGGACGCTAGAAATGGAATTAGATGGAATTATAATGTCTTGAGCAATGCTAATAACCTAATAGTGCCTTCAGTACTTGTTTTCTTGTGCTGCTAATTCTGGAATTAAATGGCAATTACCATGTATATATGCTGGTGCTATTTTGCCTTGCCAGCGTTGTGTTTTTAGACAGCGTTGGTCCCACACATTGACAGTCAGTTTTTTGTCCCCATACAGTAAGCTAGTTCACACTTTGTCTAATGTCTTCGCATAGCGGGAATTGATGTTGGTTACAGCTCTCACAGAAGGCTTTTGTGTGGTGATATCTGAAAGCTGTCTTGTTGGAGCTTTTATCAAGGCTATTGCAATGAGGCCATTATCTCCGCTCGTGGAAAACATAGATATTCGCAGAAATTTTTATAGCAATGCTCGGTAAGTGTCGTGCTGGGACAGAGCGACAATGCTGGAGTGGGACAGAAATAATACCCGAGGTGGCAGCCATGCTGTGGCGGGGAGTTATCGGTCCTTGCAGACTTGGGGACAGGGTGGGAAGGGAACCCCACACGGGGCAGACGGAGGGTGGTGATCGGGGCTGTCACAGGCAAGAATAATCCTGGCTGTTGGCTCAGCAGAATAAAGTTTCACTTCTCATGGTAAGAGTTTTATTGAGTGGCTCTAAGTAACCCAGATCTGAATTGCTGTATAATGCTTCTGCACCTCGTACTTTTTTGGGTGGGTTGTTTTTTTTTTTTTTGCTTTCAGCTGCACGGTATCTGTGACCAAAAAGTGTCTCTGGGGAGTTATGTAAAACTGCAAGTCAGGTGAGAGGAAGCTGAAACTTCACAACCTGGCTGTAGTACCCTTAAGCACAAAATTCTTTGAGCCAGTAAAAAAGACAACTTACTATTTGAGGTGGGTGCAGGGAGGGCTTTAAAAATTATAATAGCATTTTCACTGGCTTCTTTGTCTCAACAGTGGGTATTTCGCTGGATTTATTCTTGCTTTCTTTCCCTCAGGAATTAGGGGTTAGAAAAAGCTCTTTTTTTTTTTTTTTTTGTAAGATACAGTGTCCTGAAAGCATAAGCAAGTTGTTAATTTTCTTTCTCTGATTCTTAATCGTAAGAGCTGCCTTGATGATTTTTCCCACCTCAAATTAGTTTATTTATAACATGCTAATGTTCTGCATGCCTGTTGGTATTACTGTTCTGTCATGCTGAGCTGAGAATTGTTCTCTCAAAAACTGACACTGCAAAGATGACATAAAAGAACATGAGAAATTGCCTATGATAGAGAAACATTCAGGTGGCTTTTGGTATGACTTTGATTCACGCTTTCTATAAAATCATTTACATTTCCTTCCTGATTTCTATTGCTAGTCACATTCGTGTTGCTTGGGTTTATTTTTGCTTACCAAAAATAAAGAAAAAATGCAGACCTTTGGCTTTTGGCATCCTTGTTACCCTTTCGTTCTGCTGGCAAACTTCTCTGTGATCGTACGCAGTGTCACCAGCTGCCTTCTTGGATTGCAGGCAGGGGAATGAGGAACTTCAGGGGGTGTTGCCCCCTTCCTGCAGGGTGCCTGTGGAAAGCCTCTTCCAGATCTAGGGGTTAGCAGCATCCTTCCCAGTGGTCCTCTACTTCAGCTGCTCTGCAGAAAGACAGGGGAGCATTCGAAGCCCACACAGTGCAATGTGGGGTGTTTTGTGCGTGGAAAATCAAAGGGCAAAATCTAAACACATCCCATGAGTTTCTGTACTTGGAGCCATGTGCTTTGTAGGTGTTTACAAGAGAGATGGCAAAGAAAGATGCAAGATCATTTGGCAGCCTCCAGCGTTGTTGTGACCTGTTCATCTGTAAAGATGCTCTTCATGTTGCTGCTGGTCTTGGCGCACTGAAGTCCTTCCCTGTTCTCGTCTTGGTAGCGTCGTGTTTACTGAGTATGTGGGAGGTGAACGCAACAGTAGTGAACAGGTTGTGTGCAGTTTTGGCTAGATATTAAACTTAGGTACAGCCTTCTGTGGGCAGAATTATGTTAGTAGTTACAAAGGAATTTTTTTGGTGGTATTTGTATTTTAGGGGGACAGAAACCCCTTTTGCTGTGAAAGGGAATGTGCAGGGAATTCCAGAGACTGGCATATTTAATTTAGAGGAGATAAAAAAGAAAGAAGAGAAAAAGAGGCAAATCCCCCTTATTCAGAGCCATATGTTCAAGATACTATCCTTAGTGTGATTTATTTGCTTCAGAATTAAGAAAGAGGGTTGCTAGGAAAAGTAAGATGCATTCACTTCTTTCACCTAAAATAATTTTATAAGGGTGATTACCATCTCCCTCCTTTCTCCCTCTTTCCTAGTCCTGGAGAATAATCAATTTAGCGATAAGTCAGAGCAAGCAAAAATGTGATTGTTCTCATCTGCAATGCAGAGACTAAGATGGACTCCTTTCTGTAAGGCCAAAATCAAGTCTTTCTGTTTTGAAGTGAATCAGGAGCTATCATTATGTTTTCAGTAAGAAAGGAACAGAATTTCAGTCTTTTTCTTTCCACTTAAGATTTGTGCAGTTTTGGGGGTTTTTTTGACTACCCTTTCACTCTTTTGATGGCCTCAATGCCAGTTTCAAACCACTTCCTTACTTCATCCAAGGTGGGGAAGCAGCACCAGTTGTACTGGACAGGGATTATATCTGTTCTAAGTACTTCATTTCAAGGGGAGGAATGTGACTTTCCCAGCTGTTTAAAAAGCTGAGTTGCCTCAGCATGTGAAGAGCAGGTCCCAAACTCTGTTCAACCAGCAGCAGAGAAGGGGGGAATTGCCTTCAGACCTTGCAGGGAGAAAACTTGAGGCATCTGTGAGGTGCTATAGTATATCTAGCTAAAAATATCAGATACTTGAGCTTGCCTTTTTGACTTGTGGGATGGCAACACCTTGTTGAAATGGAAAAAGCCAACAGATCTGGAACTTTGTGTAATAGTGCAATGGTGTAAGAGGGGTGGCATAAAAATCCCAGCAAATGTACTTGCCCACCAGTGCTACCCTGGGTTTCCCACTGAAAGTGTGGCATGCCTAGAAGATTAGGAATAGCCTGTCTGCCTGTATTGGTCCTGGAAGGTTTGCTTTTTTCCTGAAAAGCTGATGTCAGATTCTTTGTCCAGATTCAGCCCAGTCTCTTTGGTTAGTGTTGATCAAATCATATGAAAATGTATTGTTCCTTCTGCTGCAGAGTAATGCTGAACACCTTCTACAAGTACTTCACCTCTCCCTGAGAGATGATGCTTTTTGTCCTCATTGTTGCTCAGCCTCATCTTTGAGTGTCTCTCCATGACTGCGTGGGCATGAGCCCCAGCACGGAGCAGGTGCAGTGATCTTCCCAGCCAGAACCTTTAATTAAAAGTATTGTCTTAATGAGGAGGTACATTTGAACTGGCTACATGCATCTCCTGTAGCGTGATGAAATTGCATCAGTATTTTCACTAAGTGTTTTTATCCAGAATATCAATTTCAACAAAGTGGTTTTTTTAAGTTCACTATTAAGATCTTTAATCTTAGAAGGCAGGCCAGTGAGGGGATTTAGGTAAAGAACCTTTTAGAGTCACAATATGGAATTTTTTCACCTTAACAAGGGAAGGTGGCGGTTTGAGCACACGCCAGTTTGCCTTTCCAGAGCTGTGATACAGCTGAACCACAGTGGAAATCTGGAACCGTAACAACGCTGCTTATAGGAAGTTTGACTCCCTGCATTTAACCACAAATGTGGTCAATGTTAGGAGAAGCAATAGCAGAGGAGAAGAAAGGTGGTAGTATTTGATTAGCTTTTTTCTCCTTGTTTTCTGCTGTGAGGAAAGAGTGATATTACTAACTGATGGTTCCAGTTTCCTTGTTACACTTTGAGGGTACTCTTTTAGGGTAGATATGGTAAAATTTGCTTTCAGCATTTTAAATAGTCACATGCTGTTAAGCAGTTGTGCTGCTTGGTAAACTGTCGGGTGTTTCTGAAGACAGTAACATGGAGAAGATGATTAAATACCGTGTCAAGATCCTTCAGGTGGTCACTTGCTTCATGCAGGGATTGAAATGCAAAGCGATTCAGTCATGATGGGTTTCTGCAGGAGGTTATTGAGGGATAGAGGTCTTCCCATTGGTCCTCACCATTGTGCCCTAGACCAACATGCTGTATTCGTTCAGTTTAGCAGCATGAGAATGGCTGTCGGTCTTGCACACTGAAATATCCTGCTGTTTCCTATCTGCACCTTCTTGGAAATGAAATGTAATCCTCTCATAGGCAGAGTAGCCTTAATTGCCTCATGGGATAGGAAGGAAAGGATGATTTGGGAACCAGATCTGTGCTACTAGGATTGCTTCCCGTGACAGAGGGGATTTCCTGGAACCATGCTGGGGGAGACCCTTTGGGGATGTGGTTTCACAGTCAGCTTGCAGCGATCCAAGTTGGTGCCGCCACAAATAGGGTCATGCTGCCCTCCCTCCCTCCCTCTCTGCTTTGGTGCCTGCCCTCGTACCTCTCTGTGCTTGTCAGAGTGGAGACTGCTCCAGCTGAAAGCTAACACTGGCTGAGTGATTAGTTTTCAGCACAGGGAGCTCCCTGGCCCAGCCAGCCGCGGGGTTCAGGTGGAGGTGGCTGGCAGAGGCTGCCCCTGGCCATGCCCTCTCCCCACGCAAGGGATACTTGCTTGGAGTGGCAGCAGACCAAGAGCCTCGCTGTGTGTGTGACCTCGGCATCTCCTAGAAGCCAGTGGAGGTGTGTGGAACAAAACCCTAACAGATGGCTCTACAAGGAAATAGGCAGCTTTTGTGCCACTACTCACTCCTTGGGTTACCGAGGGCGTGCAGCTGCCACAGCATGGCCAGCAGTGCCCAAGGGCTGGAGGGAGCTCGCACGCTCTCCCCATCTCCAGCTTTGAAGGGCTTGGGGGCAGTATAGCGGGTTTGTGAGCACATGGAGGAGTAATTATGGCTGAAAATATCCTCAGTTCGTGGAGGAAAGCCATAATTGCTTAAACTGGGAATCTGCTCAGTGCTGTTTGCATCATGGCTCATACGCTTGCCTTCCAGTCCCTGACCGAGGCTCCCGGGCTACATGTAATTTAATTACAGTCTGATGGCTGGCACTGAAGTAGGTGAAGATATAAACGTAATTTGTGCCTAGAAGTTATGTATGTAGTAGGTTGCAATACTGGAGGCTTTCTCGGCAACCACTGCTATCAGGGTATACCTCCAGAGGAAAGACTGGCTGTGCTGCTCTGGCAGGTACAGTCTGACAGGTACAGCTCTAAACAGGGCTTTAATGTGACTGATTGCTAATAGGTGAAAGTAAAGGAGTTGTGGTCTTGCATGAAAGATCACAGAATCCTTGGAGGTAACAACTGGGGATGGCTTTTACAATCAACAGCTGCAGCAGCCGCAGCCAAGGGTCTTGTGTTGTGTAGCTTATGAAGGTGGGAGGGCTCATAGGGCTTCTGGTCAGATGGGTGGTAATGAATGCCAGTCACATGCAAAGTTGGCCAAGGAAGGTTGAGTTTCGTGGTTGCACTCATAGCAGAGTCTCCTTTCTGCGCCTCAAATGGCGAGGTGGAGCCAGCCTGCGTGGCAGCGAGAGCATCCAGGGCCCTGCTTATTCTATGCTGCAGCAGAATTCTGCCTTTGTGACCAGAATATACTGCTGAATTTCAGCTTTGGCTTAAAAGAAGGTGTATCATTGTTATTGTAAGTAAACCTCCACCACAAACTCAACTAGTGCGGAACTAACTCTGGAGACAGCCTGTAACTCACAGGGCTGTGAAATAAGAGTTTCACTTTAATCTGTTGTCTGTTTTCAAACAGAACTATTTCGTTATTGATTACTTGCGAAAGAGGTCTGATGTGTTTATCTCACAATCCTTACACATGCTGCCCACTGCCAGTAGCCTCAGTTCTCCCCTCAAGCAGCTGCCAAAATTTCCATCTTTCTCCCGATACTTTCTTTAGCACCATTGTCCATTGAAACGCTTGCAGGATAGCAATATGCGAAAGCTGTGTAGCGTTCCTGTTTATCTTGGAAGTCAATGTTTTACACAAGGAGCACTGTAACTCTGCCATATTTACTTTCTTGTATTTAATTCAATAAAATGTATTTACCTGAAGTGGACACAAAATTTCCAGTTTGTGGTGGAAAGAGTAGGACCAGGCTGCAGAACTCGTTCCAAGTCGGGACAGAGTGCATGAGGGCTCCTTGCCAGTGCAAAGCGTGGGAGGAAAGTCGGGAGTAAGACAGCTCTTGCTGCTATCATCAGCAGGCGCCTGTTGAAAGGGTAGGAGTTGTGGATGTCAAGGCAAGACAACAGGTTTTTGTGTCTTCTTGAATTTTAGACTTCCAAGACAAACTGATGACTGGCAAAGCAGGTTTCATCCAAGACTGACTTTGCTTTAGCTTGGATGAGAACTTGCAGTCTCAGATAGTGAGATGTAGTCAAGTTTTCTGGGGTAATCTTAGCTTTACAGTTTGATTATAGTTTGGAATTAGGGTTGGGAAAACAATTAGTGTAGAAAATGAGGTTTCTATGGGAATCTATCATGCTTAAGGATTTTTAGCAATCTAGCAAGCCTACAGGCTGGTGGGGGCTTCCCACGGCTGCCTCAAGTTACCTTTTCTCTTGCTTCTAAGAGAATAAGCGTGTCCTCCTTCCTATCCATATATTTTTGAGAGAGAGCATCGTCCACAGGCTATTTTTATTACTATTCCTTTCCATAATTATATGTAGCTTTTATAAATCTGTCTGGATGGAAAGCTCTCGTGTACTTTCAAAGGGCTTATTTGATCTAAATTTAAGGATGTCTCATGTCCAGTTGTGAAACTTGCTATTTTAGTTCACCCTACCTACAGCTTTTACTAAAACAAGAGGAAAAGGATGAAGAGGAGAGACTGAAAAGTGTGTGTGAGAGGAGGGAAAGATGACTCATAAGTGGGACTGCATTTGAAAATGAAAAGGATCAAGGTGTACTGATCATAAGAAAGTTATGGCTTCTGTGAAGAAGGCACAGTTAAACCGTATGGTCATTTATTTTCTGAACAGATTAAGGTACCGTTGGGGAGGAATCCATGGGCCTGAATTGAGTAGATAGATTTCTTCTCTCTTCAAAGTTATTTAAAGAAAGGAATTTTTAGTGCAGCCTTTAATAGGTGACATTTTAGTGCTAGATTCCACTGGAAGACTTCCCCAGGCTTCTGGAAAATCCCATTTAGCTGTCCATTGCCTATGGGGTAGTTCTAATAGCTGCATGGTTATATGGCAGGACAGGTAGCAGAAAGGGAAAGAGGGGGAAGGCTACAGTACAAGAAGACAAATGGACTTTCTCTGAACTTTAGGCTACAATGAATAAAAATCAAAGCTCATGAATAGACACACAAATTTCTGCTTTCAATCCAGGTGTTGTCTCTTTTACCCCTCTGCTAATGTTCTGCTCTTCCAGCTTTGTGCCAGCACCTATAAAACTTCCAGAATACTTGGGATGGCCAATAGTCTTGAAGTAAATGTTTCTGTAGGGTTTAAATAGTGTGCAGTTATGAGGATGGAGTTCTTCTGTATACAGCACTGCAAAGAGTACCTGTGGTGATTCCAAAAATGGTTACCAGCAGTATCCCACAGCCAGCTCTTCCTCCCTTCACCCTTCTTCTCCTGCCGAAAGCTAGAAGTTAGCAAAGGTACAGCTGTCCAGCATGTGAACGAGGCTGATAGAAAATACATTTGATTTTTAAAGCATTTTGATTAATGAAAGTAATTGTCAATATGAAATTGGTTTAAAAAATTGGCGGAGTGGAAAGAAAAGGATCCTTTTGATTGATTCAGTTCCAGTGAGTTTTTGCACTAATCCCAATACTATGGGGTGCTTTCATCATTGTCACAGAAGTAAACAAAAAAACTGTTACTGATAGTAATTGCCAGCAGAATAGCAAATGATAATGGAGCTCTCACAACTTGCTCTGTAGGCACATTCAGACACACTGTGTCTTTAATACGGCGAAAGGCAAAGTTGTATGCCAGAGCACAGGGAATGCAAGCCGTGCCTTATGAAAGGGGGCCTGTATCCTGGAAAGCAGCACTTCTGAGAAGTCTGTAGTGGACAAGCAACTGCACACCAGCTTGCAGCACAACACTGAGAGGTGATGGCACTGAGGCTTGCATCCTGGCATGTACAAAAAAATGAACAAGAGTGGGGATACTTTTGCCTCGGTCAACAGTTTTGGTGTGACTGATACCTGAAATAATGTATGTGATTCAGTACTAGTATTTGTAAAGGATAGATCTTGAAATTAGAAGATGCTGTTAAACAGGGCAGCATGAATTGTTTGAGGTCTGAAGAAAATGCCCTTCAGTGCAACTTTAACAATATTTTGCTTATGAAATTAATATTAAGGAGTGACTTGACTGGTAGGAGATACAGAATTGGGGGCGGTAGTTGATACAGCTGATGGTTTGCACTGCTGTCCAGAGGGACTTTGACAGGCTTGAGGAAGGGGCTGACAGGAACCTCATGAAGTTCAGCAAAAGGAAATGCAAAGTCCTGCCTCTGCAGAAGAATAGTTCCAGGTACCAGAGCGGGCTGGGACAAACCTGGTGTAAAGCAGCCCTGCAGAGTGAGAAGATCCTTTCCCTCAGCTCAACCCTGGTGAGACACAGCTGACATGCTGGTCCAGTTCTGGGGTCCCCATTATTATAGGACATGGATGTACTGGAGCAGGTCCAGTGAGGGTGGTTAAAGCCTCAGAGCGTCTCATATAGAAGAAGAGGCTGAGAGAGCTGGGTCTGTTGAGCCTGGAGGTGTTTAAACACATGATGGGAGAAAGTGAAGAAAATGGAGTCAGGCTATTCTCACTGGTGGCCGGTGACAGGATAAAAGGCAACGGGCAAAAATTGAAATTAAGAAAGTCCATTTAAATAGGAGATGATACAGTACAGGTATGCTGGAACAGGTCCCTTAGGTTATGGAGTTGCATTCACTGGCCATATTAAAAACCCAACTGAATACAGCCCTGAGCATCCTGTTCTAGTTGCCTTCTCTTTGAGCAGCAGCAGATGGACTAGATGATCTCCAGAGGTGCTTTCCCACCTCAGCCACTCCCTGAGATGAATCCAATGTTAAAGGACTTCTTAAGTTGTTGAACTTGAGCACATGGAGAATTCAATATTGAAAGCTTAAACAATGCAAACTCAAAGTAGAAATTAGATTTTTTTTTTTAATGAGGGGAAACTACTGAGTTTATGCCTTCCAGTTTTGACACAATGACTGTTCTGCTGTAATTTCTCTGTAGAGTTATGCTCTGTAATTTCAGCTCTGAACAGCCTTGAGGTTAGCAAATCCTTCTGCTTGCTTTTTGGTAGGAGCAACTGTGTTTGTGGTACTTCCTGACAGGTGCTTGTTCATTTCATTTTCATAACAAAGGTTCTAAAATTGAATTCTTGTCCTTGGCTACAATAGCACAGCAACTAGGGTCTGTGATACGTAGGAGGTAATATTAGAAAGTCAGATTCTTTTCTTTCATCAAAGTGTAGATTAGACAGAAAAATGCAAATTCACTTAATTTTAAAATTTGAGACTTCAGGGTGCTACTAATTTTTCTGGAGAAGTCATCTCAAGGTGTTTAGTTTAGGAAATACATTGTAAAGAAGACAAAGTAGAAGGGACAGATTGTGTCCGGTGTGGGTCAGTTTTCACATGGGTTCAAGTCCTTGTTTGATTGTATGACTGAAGATTTTCTGCTTCACTGAAGCCAAAAGGGATAACTTTTTGAAAATATCCTATATAATCTGAGAAAGAACAGCAACTTTAATGTCTTTCCCCTTGGAAATGCATTACGTGTGACTCCCTGGAAAACCATCTGTTTTGGTTGTTGTCTGGTAAATTAGGCTGTCACATCAGTTGTTTTACATTGTCCTGTGCATGACAGAATTTTCCTAAATGTGAAAAAGAAAATTACTTAGTCTACCAACACTCATTCACTTCACTTAAGGCCTGCTGCCATCTTGTCTTTTTTTTATTCCCTCTCTGTCAATG
The DNA here is from genome assembly GCA_013399835.1 of Leptocoma aspasia. Classification (NCBI taxonomy): domain Eukaryota; kingdom Metazoa; phylum Chordata; class Aves; order Passeriformes; family Nectariniidae; genus Leptocoma; species Leptocoma aspasia. Next base: position 203,727 of record VXAX01004663.1, read on the forward strand.
AGAATAAGTAAAACTTCCTATTAAAATCAGTTTGTTGTCATTTTGCCAGCACTCTCAGGTTGTTCTGCTCCATGGTGTGGCTGATGGATTGATAAAATACTGCCAAGGTAGAATGTGCATCACAGTGAAAGCTCAGTGGATTAGTTGTTCTTTGTGACATTACACAGCATTTAAAACATCAGGAACTTGGCTACCTCTGTGCCATTTCAGCCATGTAAACTGTTGCCAAACTGACCTGTGCAAGAAAAGTAAATGCAGCAGCTGCCTACCTTGATGTGGGGAGGGAGGAAGTCATCAGTTTCTGGAGTTTAGCAACCCAGGCTAGGTGAACACCAAGTTCAGTTTGTAGTCAAGGAAATGTGCTGTGAAGAGAAGCCTTCTGATGGCAGTGCCAGCTCCAGATCTAGGGTGGAGGAGGCTGTCAGCCATAACTGAGGTCTTTAGGGCCCAGATATCTGTGATTCTCTCCCTTGCTCTCTTATGATCTTTTATCTATTTCTGTGACTTTCTGCTCATCTGGAGCCTCCTTTCCGACTGCTTCTAGGAATAGCTGCTTTTGGACATGTAAACCTGTTTTCCTGTTTCTTGGGCACTTGTTATTTATTTTTGTTACTCTGAGGTTTGCTATGTGGAAGAGGTTATTGTGTTAACTTTGTCAAGGTTATGTAAGGATGTTTTTTTAATCTACAATGCTGGTAATTTAATTTTCAAAACTATACTTAATTAACTTGCGAATGATAAATCGATCTCTTGTGCAAAGTCAGCATTGTAGTTACTTGTGGGTGCAAAAATAACTTATCAGGGTTAATCTGTTTGAACAATGCTGAGACTCCCTTAAAGTGAACTAACGCTGTCACAATTTACATAATGTACAGAACTATTCTGTGTAATATGCTTAGGACCCCACGTTATTTCTCATTGTCTGATTCTGTAAATGCAAATCATTGCATCTTGCCTGGGTCTTCTGAATGTTTTTTGTCAACTTTGGAACAGTGACCTTTGGAAACTAGATAATATTTTTATCAGCCTAAATAGATTCAAAGTCCATTTATTACTTTTGGGGAATCCTGCTGTATGATTTTATACTTGGGTGGAACTGGGTTAAGAAAGTACTTCAAAATAAGAGGTTTTGCTACTTAAGATATAACTTCTCATTGCTAATTACATTAATTGAAAAAGTAGATGGATGTAAGAGCCATTGTACCTGAGGCAGTGAATTAAAAATATGGAGTCAAGATTGGTGTTGACCTTTTTTAAGGAAGGATTCACCTGCTTTGGAGATGTGAATACCCAACACTAATGCTCAGGTGCACCTGAGTATTTAAAACTTGTTACCTTCTAGTTTCTGGCTCTCTATAGTTTCTGAAGTGTTTACATACGTATCCTTGGTTTCATTAGTTTTTGAAAGAATGTACAAGTTTGTTGGTTCCCTGTGAATCACCTCTCAGTGAGTCAAGTGATGCAGTCCCGTGGCACTGCTCTGGTAGAACTTGGTATGGGTATTTAGTATGGAAGATTTGGGGTGCCAGGGTGGGACATCGCGAACCGCAGACATGTGTAGACACGAAAACTTGCACTCCAGAAACTTCATTTGTGAAATTCCACAGACGTCGTCCTCTCTTGTAGGTGTCCTGTATCCAAGGAAAACAAAGCTCAAGATGCTGTGGCTTAGGCAGGCAGTTTAGTGAGCAAACTTTGTAAAGCAAGCCCGATCTTGCACCATTACAGAGCACCTACGCTGAGATAGCAGTGGTGTGGCTTTGTAAGTACTCCTCTTTCTCCTCACTTTTCACTTTGTATGTATCCAGTCTTATTAATTACATCTTCCTAGAGAGGTTTTTCACTGTATTCTGTATGTTTTGTAAGTGGGGAATAACACTTTTCCTGATTCCTATGGCAATATATGTGCTTGGAATGCTGCTACTAATTTTTAGCCTGTTTATCTAATGCTCCATGGCATTTACTGGAATTTCCTACCAGGAAGTTCATCCTATTATATTCTCCAGCTCTCAGTGTCCTTCCTCCCCCAATCTCAGGGCTTGTTTGTTTAATAGACAATTTGGCAGACAACTGACAGTGTTTGCAAGTTTTTCTTTTTTAAGTAGCTGTGCTAATTTCCACACATAGAGTGGAAGCCACTCAGTGAAACAAATCCATTTGCAATCTTATTTTGAAGTTAATGATGTTTAAAATAAAAAATAATCCTTAAATACAAAAGAAAAATATCTCTATTAGTATTTTGAGACTGATTTGTTTTCCAATGGTTTTTCTTTGGGATCAACCGTAAAATGATAAGAAAGATTTCTTTTCCTTGGTCCAGTTCAACTTTAGTCTTGCTATTCAGGATGCTGAAAATTTCCTGAAGGGCTGAAACGCTGCAAGCAGCTCTGAAGCCACACTGAGATGTTGTGCCCTATCATACACCATGTGGATTGAACTACCACTTCCTTATTTGGTTTACTTTGATCTCAACAGGTACCATAAAAAGTGGACCCCTGTTGATGGAACTGCTACATTTAAATGCAATACAAAGAAATTGCACCAAGAAGTCTCTTACATGGCTGGTCTGCTGTCACATCCCATCCCCTCGCTGTTTGTGTCCCATCGTGTTCCCCACACCCCCCAGCTGCTTGTCGTGAGTTTGCAAGTTCAGCATCAGGCCTGTTCTGTGACAATCTTGTTTTCTTCAAAGGATGTGTGTGGTGAGAAATCACTGATGCGAACCACAACTGAAAATCCCCGAGCTCTGCTCTGGAGGCAGCAGCCTTGTTGAGGTGGTGTCTTTGGGAATGGGGTAGGCAAATGGGCAGGTAGCTTTGCCACCAGTTTGTAGGATGAGGCTGGCATAACAGCCTGCTAGTCACAGGTCCGTCCTTACCACCAGGGCCCAGGCCATGCTTCCCAAAAATGGGAGGGAAACGATCCTGCTGCATCCAGACCCCAAAAATCTGTGGTCAGGATTCCACGCCCCAGGTGCTGGTTGGTCTGGCTGCGCTTCTGCGTGCGAATGTGCTTGTCATTACATTTTCTGGAAGTTTTGTCTCCACGGCTTCCACCTTAACCAAGCAGCTTCATCTCAGCCCCTGGGATGGGGGGATTGCCAGGAGGTGTTTCAGGACTGCCCAGGGACACACGCAGTTCTGTTTAGCAGTTGAGATGAAAACTGGGTGCAGTTTCCTGAAAACAACTTTTCATATTTCAACATGAAGGGGTAGCTGGGGCTTTCAACCTTAGTACAGTGCAAAGCCATTGCTTCCAGTAAGAAGTAATTGTTTCATATTTGGTGGAAAAACTGCAATAAGAGAGATCTCAGATGATTCATTTCCCATGCAGCATAGGTGTAATTCTCTTGGTTTGAGGCCAGAAACGTGGCTTGTGCTTTGGTTTATGTCTTGCACAACCGTTGTAATGTCCTTCCTCTTTTAGTGCAAAGAAAATATGAAGTACTGCAGCAGAGTAGGAAAACAAGATAAGCTGCACGTTTTGCTACTGCCTGCTATACTGAGTGCAAGTCTGGTGGGCTGTGGGGCTGATCCCATGGCATTCCAGTAAACCTATCAGCCTGAAATGGAGTGATGTCAAACAGGGTTGTCCACTTACCTTTGTGTCAGAATTATGTTAGTGTTGGTGACCATGAGATAATCTGACCAGAGGGCAGGCCAGGTCACATGAGGTATCAGGATGAAAATCAAAGGATTAGTACATTAGATTGTAATCCTGCTTCAGTAAAAACGACGCGGTGTGCAGGTGTAGGGAGAAACCACCACTTTTCATTGCTGCATTTCAGTACTTTCTTGATTTGGTTCAAGCCATTGTGTTCAATTTAAAAGCAGTTGAAAATGTTCTTCTGTTCAGCCAGGCTGGAGATGAGAGTGTCAAGTGCCTCATTGAGGTGGCATCGATGCGCAGCGCATCTAACACGGGAGCAAGCTACCCGTGCTCAAATTGCTGAGCGTGCCTGAGAGCTGATGTATTCCTTTCTGTGGGTGTTAGAAATGGCTTTGTGGGATGTTCTGCAGCAGTGACTGGGAAGGCACTCATGGCACTTGCATTGCTTCTTCCTTTCCTGAGAAGGGAAAGCCACCGCTCAGTTCCTCTGGCTTGGGTCCCGCTTTCAAACAAGAATTTGCCGCTGAAAGTTGGCCACCCACATTTTAACTTTTTGGAGCTAGATAAAAGTTGTGTGGTTTCATCTCAAAGTGCTTACAGTTCATGGCTTTCTTGACTCTTGGATATTTCTGAGGGAATCATGAAAATGGAAAATCGATAGAAATAAGATGGTTTAATTAGGCCTTGAAAGAAACTTCACCAGAATAACATATCAGCCTTTAGCCCTCACTGTCAAATACATAATGGGGAGGGGCTGCATATGATCAGAATGTCACTTAATTTGGTAATTGTGACGTGCCTCTTATTGAATTTATAAACCAGATTAAGACATATAAAAAGGATTTTCTTTTAATGTTAATCTACATTAAAAACAATTTGATGTAGCTGAATCAATAATTTCAATATAAGATCTAGAGAAGAATTTTCCTCAGTCAAAACCATAATAAGCTGAAAAATAAGGTGATAACTTAGGAAACAGAAATTGTTATAATAGAAAGTACTTTTTGGTCCTTTTTTAAATACAGTTGCTGTTTTATAAGAAGACAATTTGGGGCTTTTTTGTTGGATTAGAATGATCAGGATGATTTCTGTAAACTGTGTTTTGATTTGCTTTAAAAAGATTCTTTAAATTTTACTTTAAATACAAGCTGCTTGTCACTCAACTAATAATCCTGATGAATAAGTAGCTATTATTTCAGATTCCTGAAATTATTTATTTCTACCTTGTGTTGATATTACAGTGTATTCAATTTTCAAGGCACAATTTTTATATATCTTTTTGTCTTCTTTTATCTCAGTCGTATGCATGGCTATGAGTAAAACAGAAATTTGAGGTCATGTTTTCATAAAAAGTGCCTTTCCTGGTCTTGTTCATCTGTATGGGACTGCCTGCTTTTCATAGGGAATACTTTGGGAAGACTTGAGAGGACTTAAAGAACTTTCCTTTTAATGACATGCTTTGTTGTCTTTTACGTGCAAATAGTTTAATTCCCCGCTATTTCTTTATTTTCTTACTCTTTCCTTAAACCTCCTCTTAAATGTTTTATACTGTCAGAGTTAACTACTGAAACCAAGGGTAGTATGGTACAAATTGCTGATACCTGTGTGTAGACCACTGGGGTAAATATTTCTTCATGGAAGATGGAAATCCCTCTCCCTTCCAGGAGTTTGAACTGCAAATTTATTTCTGTTGAGAAGTGAGGCAGTGGCTATGAAATGAGTTCTCAGTAGGAGTTGGAAGGCAGGAGCTCTGAAACTCCTCTTGCATCTCTTTGCTGACCTCGGGTGGTTCTGTGCTTGTGAGCTGACAGGCAAAGCTGAGCCCCTTCCTTACTGAGAGCTCCTCTGCTTTCTTCTCTGCACCTTTCCCTATTTTCCAGTCTTCCCGAATGTTTGCCGTGCCCTCAGCTGCGTGCGGCCCTCTGGCAGACACTCATGGCTCTCCACATACCAGGGTTTGTTCATTTGAGTGTGTTCTCAATGCTCAGCCTGTATCCCTTCATTCAGTGGAGCCATTTCCTTAGTGTATGAATATTTCTCTGCATTCACCCCAAGGTGTCTTTTTTTCCTTTGCTTCCTCTCTGGTATTCCTTCCTCATCAAGCTCCAGTTTAATTTACCCTTTCATGTAATATATTTGCTTTCTTCTCTACAGCTCCTGACCTCTGGAACAGCCTTCTAGAGTTCATGCCTCCAGAACCTCAGCTTTTAAATTGTATTTTTAAGTGACTGCTTAATTTAGAAAATGTGGAAGAAAGCCTGTGCAAAGTGTGTGGGGATTGGTAAAGAACCTATGCTATGACTTCCTTGCTGCAGTCAAAATTTATCTGTGCTCGCTGGAAAGGCTTGCATCCCCTCCCCAGTAGTATCAGCATTGTGGTGACATACAGAAAAGCTGCCATTTTATCTGCCCCTAGCAATTGTAATATCTTCTAGAGACTATGCCAGGCTTAGTCATCGTCCCTTGCTTCGCTTGCCCATCTACTCCCTTACTCTGAGACACCCACAGCTGAGCCCTAAGACACATTTCTCTGACTTGCTGCTTAATTCACCATCAGTTATCACTTAATACAAACCATTTATTCCTTGCCATGCTTGGTCATTTCCAATCATCCCATTTTTCCAGCCCAATCGACCATAAACTGGAGTTCTTTTCAGCTCCTCATCCCATTGTTTTTTGGAATGAGTTTTTATCTTCTGTCCCTATCTCAGCAGGCTTTGTCCCAGGTTACTCTTGTTCTCATTCTGAGGTCAACTTTTGTCTTTTTGTATTTAAATCAGACTGCTGCTCCTCAAACACACCTTGAATGCCTGCTAGCAGAGCAGGGGATGTTGATAGGTCTCAGGACCTCCAAGGAGATGGGATGTGAAGAGCCTGGGAGGCCCAAGAGCTGTGAGAGGAGTTTGAAGTGGAATTTGGCACTTCACACTTGTAATGAAAGTGTACCGACTGCACTTTTCCAAATTACTTTAAATTTAGGGTTTTGAGGTAGTAGAATATGCCCAACTCAGAACATTCCGTCAAGTTTTATGTGCTTGCTGAAGCCCAATGGTGCAGCAATATTTCAGACAAAAATTTTTCAGAGGTAGCACAGGTAATGTAATTTTTCTTAGGTCTGTCTCTAGCAAATAGCGCAACTAAGTTGCATCCAGTAATAAAGCTGAGACACACATCTAGCAGGACAAATTTTACTGTGCATAGTTTGGTGGAGTTCTTCATGATTTTATCACTGGAAAGAATTAGAGAGTGCTTTACTGCTTCTTCCCTCAAACTTAAAAATATAATTCTCAGACAAACTAAGGCTTTGGTTGGATATGACAGTCCTCAAAAACTGATGTCTGCTGCACCTGGGCACCGTGCTCTGCTATCTTGACAAAACCCTGTGCTGGCTCTTGCCTGATGCTTAGCACTTCCTTGTCTGTTACAAGGTAACACTCTGAATTTTTTTCTTTATTTCTAATTGCTGCCAGTTTCTTTCCCCAAGAACTGAAGTTGATTGCTGTGTGACATGACAGTGAAGCTGCTCAAATGTCAGTCTGATGCCCCAAGGGGCATGGGTGGGTGTCACACTGCTTCTCCTCAGCAGCTCTCAGTGCAGGCTCATCACCCACAAGGGATAATCTGGCAGAAAAATAATTTCTGTTTTGGAGTGGGACTAAGTTACTGCTGGTAGGGACCTCTTGAGCCAGCTTTCTGTGGGGGCTGATGAGGACATATCAATCAGGTGCTGCCTGCACCAGGCAAGCAGGGATGGAGGGAGGATGCTGAAGAGGTGGTGTCAGCAACTGATAGACCCAGGAAGCAAACCAGTGAAGTCAAACCAGCTCATTAAAGGGAATGGGCTATAATTTCCCATTTGCACCTTTTCCACCCCTTTTATCAATTAATTAATACTACACTTGCTCCTTTTCTTCTCTTCCATAAGCATAACCAGCCTCCAACCTCCTCTTGAAAGTTAATCCATGAGACTGAGTATTGTAAAGTGAATTGCCTCAGGTCCTGTATACTTGAAAATACTTAGCTTTTCCTGGGAGTTTTTAAACTATTTTCCTCTAGAGACAAGTGTTCTTATGAAAGACATTCTTGTGGGTTTGCCTCTGGTGTTGATTGTGGTAGCTACCTGGGTTTCTTTTTTTTTTTTAAAAAAAAAAACAGAGACTGAATCTAAAAGGGCAAACCTACATAGGGCTCAAGGTGCCACTAGTTTTTAGTGGTCTGCACTGAACAATGGGTCTATAGTTGTATCTATATCAGGGATTGCTCATAGTATTGGAAGAGAAACTTGAGTTAAAGAAGTTGATGCCACAATTTTTACGTTTGGATCAAGGGGTTGCGTAGGTATCTGGTTTAGCTTAATGGGATGCTTTCCTGCTGCTTTTGTGTCTCTTGCTGGAAGGTATAAGTTTGTGGCTTACCTGTCTCATAGTTCCATGTATTTTGTGCTCCCTTCACTGTCCCCCTAAAGAATCTTAGACCTCCCATTTCTTGCACTCAGATTTCATGTCACTGTGTCACTGAGAAATGTTTAGTCCCTTGGCTTCCTATCTGTCCCTGTCATTTGGGATGCTTTGTGCTGGTGTCCTTTGGCTTGTTACTTCTTAGCAGGTCCCTCTTAACGTGTCAGATGGTTGTGCATGCTATGGTTGATCAAGTAATGCAATAAGGACAAATAATACTAATTTGTATAAATAGTGCAAATAGTGAATATAGTGCTGTAGCAAAAATAAGTGACACAAATCGAGATTTTTTTAAAAAGGCTTACTTATTCTGCTGATCACAGATCTTGAGATTTCTGAAGAGAAGCCAGATATCAGAAGGCACTATGAATAATTTTGGAGATGGGAGAGAAACTGTGAGTCACCAAGGATCTCTAGTGCAAACAAAACAGCACTAGGAAATCTTTAGTCTGTAATTCATGAAAGAAGAAATTGAGAGAATACACCACTTCAGTCCTGCATCTTATCAGTTATGAAGTTTGTAAAACAGGAAGGGGAAGCGAGCACTTGCTGAGTGACGTGTAACATCTGGCCTGAAATTAAACATTCCTCAGGGTTTCCTAAAATTGCCTGTCAGTAATCAGGATCTTTTAAACTCCACTAAAATATTTTGCTCTATCAGGTTTCCTGTATGCTTTGTACCTTAAAAACCAGCTATCTTGTAGAGATCTCTCTGTCATGTGATATTTTTTTTTCACTAGCCCAACAATGTCTGTAGGTGCACTGTGCTGGTGAGCCTGACAGGAGTGTGGTGTTTGTGCCAGCCCCAGTGCATGCAGGTGGGCTTTTGCTGCTCTCTGCAGCCAAAGGATGCTGTCTGTGTTCTCTCTGATTATTTGAAGTTCACGGGAAAAACTTTAAAAAAAAAAGTCTTCAACCACAAAAGCAGAGGCAAATACTGTTGTTTGTGTCTTGCAAACAAGTTGAGACAAAAAGTTTTGGTGTATAATCCAAACCTAAGTTTCTCTTCTGATGGAGAGAGCTGCAAATCTCTGGATTTTATGTCTTAAGCATTGCTCCTCCTTCTCACACCTGGTTTTGAGATTCTCTTTTATCTTTAATTGTATCCCTTTGGCCTAGTCTTCCCACGCCCTGAATTGTTCCCTTTAGACCCCTCCTTCCTTTGCTCTTACAGTTTTCAGGGTGGAAAAACACTTACTTAAAAAAAGTGTGAAACGTATTTCTCTCTGTGGAATAGCTGTAATCTTAATTTAATCCAATTACATTGGCTAAACATATTAGCTGGATGCTTTTGTTAACACTTGACCTCTTAGAAATCTGTGTCCTTGGATTACAGAGCTGAATGGAGCAGAGGTGTTTCATGCTATTAGGAGCTGCCACCAGTGGGCTGCTGGGAGTGTGGTGCCTGTGTTGGTTAGAAGGATGCAGTTCAGTTTTGCCCTGTTGCCAGTGAATTTTATGCCCCTTCACACAAAATTCAGAGAAGAGTGGCTTGAGTGCTCTGCACGTGCTGTTACACCATGGGCTTGTGTGAGTTTCATGTGCTTTAACTTGCCTTTTAATAAGTTTGAGGTTTGCAAGCAGAGTCCAGAAAGATGTTATTTAGCTATCCATAAATAAATGCATATAAATTAATTTATTTAGAGCCTTCTGTTGGTCACAGACCCAAAGTAAACTGCATAAGACAAATCCACAGTACAGAAATGCCTGTCTACAACTCCACAGCAGAATGTATTGTTTTGTCTTGGTTCACTGAGGAGCAAGACATTATCGAGCCCTGTGGGGTGAATCTTCAAAAACAAGCAAATAATGTACTCTAAATTACTCTACCTAACTGAATAAACAACAGTCTTCAGAAACAGTTATTTGTCTAAACTTGATTAGACAGAAAACTTCTTTTTCCTCTTTTTCCTGTGTCTTCCAGGTAATGTGCTTTCTATTGTTAGGATAACAAGTATCCCCAGATTTAATTTCAGTAACCTGAGTGGCAGGGAAGGGTATAGAATTGTTTCCAAAGATAGTATATTGTGTTTCTGTCTAGGAACGGAATTCCTATTGGTGGTGGTTTTCATTGAAGTTTGTCTGTGTGTTGCAAAGTTTAATGGTTTCATTCACTATTTTCATTACTCAAGATGTGTTTCCTCTGAGCTGAATTCAACATTTAGCTGATTTTCAGGCATCGTCTAATTCTACTTTTGCTCCACCTTACTTTTTATTTAGGCAGCTAGTTAATGTGAAATAAATGTAGTGATTGTGCTTTCAATGAGGACAGGTTTTTGAGAGGCAGAGGAGAAGACGTGTCCAATGCTCCTCTTGGTGTTTTGTCGTGCATTTCACTGATGGGAAGTTCATAGTAGTGGAATTTATTGGTTTCCTCAAAGCCATCCTTTCAGATAGTGAAGGGAAAAATATAACTTGCACTAGCACTACTTCTGCAAAAGCTTAGATGGATGTAAGGAGTTTTTCAAAGGAATTGTAGCTTTGTGGGTTTATACATGTGGGTGCTTGACAGGCTTTGTTTTTCTTAAATGAAATGTTCTCAACTCAAGTGAGGGCCGAAATCTTTCATACCTATTCAAGAAGGTCTAGACTAGACTGAAATACACCATGCAATTGTCACACAGGTTTTCAAATCTAAAAAAATTGCTGAATTTTCAAATAAAAACCTCATCAGCCTAGCTTTTGAGTGACATATTTAAGTCCGCCTTAGGATTCCAGTAAATATTTGGATTCCATTGTGATGCATATGGGCTATGAACCTGTACTGATACCTTGCTGTGAAAAGTTCACCACTCTGCCTTTCCTATAGTCCCAATACTGTGTTTGATAAAATGAAATATACCTCTTAACAATCCATCAATTAAAAAAAAAAAATTTTTTTAACAGGCAAAACGAAGGCTGGAGCTAGGAGAAAGTGGCCACCAGTATCTTGCGGAAGGACTAAAGACTCCAAAGGGGAAAGGAAGAGCTGCAACAAGAAGTCCAGATAGTCCAAAAAGTAAGGGAACTAGTAACATGCTGTTACCAGTCTGTATTACCTAGTTTAGAGTGTCTTTGTTGCTGTCCTCACCTAGATGTGTATGCAACAAACTCAACCCCCCAGCTGGGCAATGGACAGCAGGTTTGCAGCATGCAGGGGTTGCTGCAGAGCTGCTAAGAGGATGCAGAGGCTCCTGGCTGCCAGCTGTGTCCCTCTGCCTGCTGGGCAGCCTGCATTCTCTCTGCCCAGGGCCTCCCCTTCAGCCAAGGACATGATGCTGGGATGCTCAGGGAAGTGGGTGCTGAGGAACGAAGGCGGCGTGATGGGATCAAATGCACAGTTGTTAGACAAGGCTCATCAGGCCAGCCTCCTCCTTGGCTGCTGGAGTTACAGCAGCTGGCTGCCAGGGCTTCTTTCCCTGGGCAGGGATGTGCAAAAAGTGCTAGCTGTGCCTCAGCAGTGCTGCACGATAAATGCTCTTTGTGGTGGCATCCGAGCTGCCTTCTGTCACTGCAGTGTGACTCTGGGTACTGCCACTGCCTAGATGCTCTAAGTACTAATCTTTGCACACCTGCATTGCCTTGGGCAGCGGGATTCTTGCAACAGAAGCTGAGGGCTGCAGCCTTGATGTCTTGTTTGGGGGATTTCAGCAGGAGAGTTAGGCTGGCAGAGGGGGCCAGATGGGGCAAGGAGAGGACTGTGGCAGCAGTGGTAGTGATATCAGAGCAAGGGATGCCAAGGGGTCCCTCCTCACCAGTCTGCTGGTTTCTATTGAGGCAGATAGGAAAAGTGAAATTAGTTGAAGATACAAACTTAAAGCATAGAAGTTAAACAACCGCAGTTGATTTAATGAAACTCCATTAAGCCATATGAAGCCTATATTAAACTGAAGTGGATTCTTGTAGAAATTCAGGACTGATTGGTGCCTAGGATGCTGCTGCAGCATTGATAAACCTGTACAAAGAATTTGGTACATGATGAGGAGCACAAGCCATTTTAGGTGGGACTCCAGTCACTTCTTGCTGTTATCACTCTAATCCTCTTATCCTTTGCTGAACCCCAAACAAAACCCAGACAAACCAATCACCTTGCTCTAAATCCACAAGGTCATGTACACGATGTGAATGAGATTTAGATGAGATGTTGGGAAGAAATTCATTCCTCAAAGGGTGGTGAAGCACTGGAACAGGTTGCCCAGAGAAGCTGTGGATGCCTCATCCCTGGAAGTGTTTCAAGGCCAGGTTGGATGGGGCTCTGAGCAATCTGGTCTAGTGGGAGGTGTCCCTATGGCAGGGAGGGTGGAACTAGATGATCTCTAAGTTCCACTTCCAACCCAAGCCTTTCTATGAATAATCTTGCATTTCCTAGAGCAGACAAGCCCTGAATCTACCCAAAGAAATACAGCTAGCTGGTTCTCTTTGCTAAGATGCAATGTCTTGGTTTTCATTGAAAAGCCATTGTATTCTTCAAAATATTTCAGGATAATCTAAAGGTTCACTCTTAGGTGGAATTTTCAGTTTTGACTGACTTGTGCAGTTTAATGTATGACACGACCCTTGAAAAAAAAAAAAAAAAACATGAAAAAGACCACCAAATCAGCCCAAGTTCCCTCCTGCATAATACTGGAAGCAAATGAAGGGTTTGAGATGTACCAGCCCAGCAGACTTGTAATAATGGCTGGCTCATTTCCCTTGACAGAAAGGCCTCGAACATTTAGAATTAGAAATCATTCTGATCCAAGTATTTAAACTCTTAAAAGCCCATCTGTGAAGTACATAGATGCTGCATGGAAACCATGAACTGGTCCAAGCCATTTGCTGACTTCTAATTTAGAATGTGTGGGTATTCTCTCAGTTTGAGCATTGCTTGGTTATGGAGCAATGATGATTATAAATCGTATTTTACATCAATCTCCTCTAATTCACTTGAGTTTTCTCAAGCTGTGGAGTCTGACACTGATGGAATCTGTCATTGTGTTCACCCACTGAAGTACACCTAAGTCCTGCTTAATTGCATATGAAACACTTATCTCACATGAGGGGAAAATCAAACCCTGATGAAAGCTGGCTATCAGTCTGATGAAGGAGAGTCACAGGGGATTTTTTGGGTTTGCTGCCAGGATAAATAGATACTAAAAATACTATTATGAATTCACATAGTAAAAGCCTAAGCAGAATATTGCTATATGTATCTATTAGACTACTGGAAGTATTTGCATTTTTAAAAATGAATATATTTGCTCATGTACCTGTGACTTTTGGAAAAGTACATCTCGAAATGCAAATACGTAGTGGTAAGTTGTGTCTTAATGCAGAGGTATGAGAGGTTTCTTTGGTAAAAATGAAAGAAGTAACTGTAATATATGTAATTTCATTTTTAGTTGATGCTTTCAGAACCAAAATGAGAAAAAACTGATTTAACTTTCTTTTTCCTTTTCCTTCCAAGCTCCAAAATCTCCTTCAGAAAAGACTCGATATGATACATCCCTTGGCCTTCTTACAAAGAAGTTCATTCAGTTGCTGAGCCAATCTCCTGATGGGGTCCTAGATTTGAACAGAGCAGCAGAGGTCCTCAAGGTGCAAAAAAGGAGGATTTACGATATCACCAATGTGCTGGAAGGCATCCATCTCATTAAGAAAAAATCCAAAAATAACATTCAGTGGATGTAAGTATTCATTATCCTTTTCCATCCCTGATGGCTGATTGCACTATCACGGGGCAGTAGTGTTTTTCTTCTCCCATCTTTCCTTCTAACACTTTGCTTCAAGCAATCATCCAAAATGTATAAAGTCCTATTTTTCTGTTAAGAAAAGTTTATAAATTACAAAGCATTTGTCATGGAAATTAGAAACCAGCATTTTGTTTGAAAACTGGATTATTTAATGTACTTTTGCATTTTAGGTATCTGTCTCTACCTACTGCCTTCCTTACGTTTTTTTAAGCTGTGGGTAGAAACAAGATTTTGGAAGTAGTTGGAAATACTCAACTCTTACGTCCTGGTGGCAGCTCCAAAATGTGTTGTTCTGATAAAAAGATGCTTTTTCTGGAAAAAGGGAGTTTATGTTGACTTGCTAGGGATGGGTTTAGGGAGAAAGGACTAAGAACTTGATCTGCAGTGTAAAATCCTGTCTCTCCCCTTTGCCATGGTGTAGGGTGAAATTTTAGAGAAGCTGAGGGGGTGTCTCCCTTCTGTGTGTCTGCAGGGGCTGCAGTCTGTCAGAGGACGGTGGGATGCTGGCGCAGCGCCAGGGCCTCACCAAGGAGGTGACCGAACTGACTCAGGAAGAGAAGAAACTGGATGAGCTAATCCAAAGCTGCACCCTGGACCTCAAGCTGCTAACGGAGGACTCAGAGAATCAGAGATATCCTTTTTCCCCAAACCTCAGAGGTGCTCAGCCTCCTTGCTGTGCCCTGTAATACTAGGAGACTTCCTCCGTGTGACGGTCATAGAAAGAAAGCATTGGGAGCTTCTAGAAGTTGAAAAGGTTTTAATGTAGTTTGATATAAAAGCTACTTAAGCAGCTTGAACCTGTAATGCTTCTGGAACGTGAAAAGAAAAAACAGAAAAGGGCATACATGAAGGAGACTGTTAACATTTGTGTTCACATAGAGTAGATCCAAGAATCTGTACTGATTAATGAGTGATGATATCCAATGGCCCTGTGGTTTTTTTCAAGCCTAGAGCAAACCACAGTTTCATGTGTTCAGAAATTATAAAGGCATGAAGACAAAGTCTGGTAAGGTAACAGACCTGTTTAGTAATTTTTTTTAAAATTTCACTTTAAACTGATACGTATATAAATTACAGGCACAGAGAGGAAAATAAAGTTGGTATTTGATTTAGTCTGAAACTTGCAACAAAGTTTCTGATTCCTCTGGTTAGAGAATCTATAATAAAATCTAGGTAAAACTTTTATGAGCTCTCAAAATACCTTAGGCTGAATTATTTAATGTAATAGCAATACTAAATTGCATAAGGTTCATATGACTTATTTTGGCTGTTAATGCCCTTCACAATTAACCAGTAGTCATTTTTCCTTAGATTTCCCACCTATTAGCAACACAAGAAAGCATTTTATCAAATGCTGATGTGAAAACTTATTACTATTGATAATAAGTAATGTTTAAATAATATCTAATAAAGTGGATTTATTCTCTGTTCTGAAGGACAGGAAATAACTATGGGGGTACCAGTAAAAGGTACTTGAACTATATGAATGTTGTATTTTGACTGGATTTCACAGACATTTTGATGTAACAAAAGATCACCGAGTGGCATGGGGAATAGGATCAGCACTGCCTTCAGCTAAGAGCAAAATCCATGAAGAGACATAAGCAAGACAGAACTGAACATGACAATTCTCAATTTTTGTAGCACTGAATCCTGTGGGGATGAAATCTGCCTTTGCAAACCTCACTTAACGAGTGGTGAAAGCCTTGATAAAAGCCATTTGGGTGAAAGATGGTGACCTGTCACTTTGCCTCTTGACTTGTTTGATCCAAGATAGATGCAATATGTATTGGAGCTTGGGCAGTCTGTCTTGCTCTACTGCTCAGTAACAGCACACATTCACACCACCAAAAAGTGTAAGTCAGGCTTTCTATTTCTCTGGCATAAACGTTAGGCCAGGTACCTCACAGATGACAAAACTAAAGACCTGGGGGTGCATGCATGTGATCATGGCCATTTCACAGTTCTTTTCACAGCCAAAAGCACTTTAAGACCTCTGCTACATGGATCAGGCTTCACCATGTAGTAACCCCCAAAATACTGGCATTTTGACAAATACATGTTGAACAGCAAAATATTCATACTTGTTCTGTGCTTATGCAGAAATTGACATTCTGCGCTCTAGAGCTTTGAAGTAGCTGCTTAAACAGGCCTTAAAAATAATTTTATATAATATAAATTAATATATTTATGCTAGCAAAGCCCCTAAAATTTAAACTGAAGTTAGGATTTTTGTCAGCCTGGAGAAGAGAAACTCCAGGGAGACCCTATAGCACCTTCCAGTATCTAAGGGGGGCCTGTGGGAGAGCTGGAGATGGAGTTTTTATAAGGACATGTAGTGACAGAACAAGGGAAATGGCTTTAAACTGAAAGCAGGTGGGTTTAGATTAAATATTAGACAGAAATTCTTTACTGTGAGGGTGGTGGGATGCTGGAACAAGTTGCCCAGAGTAGCTGTGGGTGCCCCATCCCTGGAATTGCTCCAGGCCAGGTTGGATGGGACTCTGGGCAACCTGGTCTAGTGAAAGGTGTCCCTGCCCATGTCAGAGGGGTTGGAACTAAATGATCTTTTATAGTCCTTTCCAGCCCAAACTATTCTATGATTCAGTGATACTGTGTATGCACTTCTATAGCATGCATCTATAAATTCCTATACACTTTTTCAGTGATTTTCAGCTCTCTGCATTTTGATAGGAAGTGCATAAAAATTTTTGCTTCATGGAGTCTGTGAGTAATTTCAGGTTGTTGAACCTTAGCTTATGTGGTTCCCTGCATATGGAGGAGGAGAGAAGCACTCAGCACGGAGAATCCCTTTTGTTCACTGAGTAGTGGCCCCAGCTTTTATGTCAAAATGAAGTTCTCACAGGGCTTTGTGGCAATCACAGTGTAGAGAACAGAAAACCTTGGGCTAGGAGCTATGTTGCATGAGAAAATGGAAAAATAATTCAAAGACTTCTGCCTCTTATAATAGTCTGAGTATATTGTAACCTGGGATGGAAAATTCCTTAACAGTGATTACATTAGCTTATGTGACATATCAAGATATTAGAAAAATTAGTGGCCTTAAAGACCAAACTGTTATAGTTGTGAAAGCTCCTCCAGAAACAAGACTTGAAGTGCCTGACCCAGTGGAGGTAAGGAGAACCTGGCATTTTCTGCCAGGTTATATAATTTTTCTACAGATGCATCATCTCCTGAGTCTTACTGTGATAAGTGCCCGGGTACACAGTCCTATATTCTTGCAAATTTTAGGGATGTTCCTGTAGAAAAGGAAGGGGCAACTTTAAAAATCAATTTACACAGAACAGTTGTTATTTGTTCCTTTTCACTCACTTTCAGATTTCTTCAGAGTAGTCCACATTATTCACAGATATTTTCTTTTGCCATGCTTTATGTAAAGAGAAACTCTTTATTAACAATTGAGATTTCCTTGGTTTGTAACAATGTAAAGTCTTTCATAAGAAATTCAGCTTTCTTATTTTAGTTTAAAAGTTAACGGGTAGCTCAACGCCTTAAGCATCTTGACAATGTATATAACTGATATCCTAATTTATTGAAACGTTTTCATGTAGGAATTTCTTTTCTGAAGTATTACAGGTATTGTAGAAATTTGTGTTTTACTCCTAGAACAGGAGTAAAACACAAATTCATGCCCTTCATTCTTTCATCATCATCCTCTTTGATTCATTGGCACTTACTTTAATTCTCACTTGTGAAGACAGACCCAAGTATGTTGGGCAGATGGGAATAATTGACAGGAATCGCTTGTTTAGAGACTCAAAAATATGTACCTAATTTCTTCACTCAAGGAGCAACTAGAGATGGGGCTAGCCCCACAAACACTGCTAATGTTTTGTTCATACCTGTGCATTAATCTTTCATCCCTGCACCGGGCCAGGTGAGCTCAGCCATACCTGCTGCCCCGTGGGCAGGAACAGACTCTGGATTCCTTGTCACTTTTTTTCCCTAAGGTTATTCTGCACTTGCTTAGACCCATTATGGTTTCCATCCTTCTTTTTTTCTTCTCTTTGCCTTTGTCCTTACTTTCCCCTTTGAACCTTGTTACAGGTTTTGGCAGGAAGAATAAATCATTTTGCTGCAGTGAGGAAAGGGTATCTTTTATCAGTATTCATAAATATATACTGTTATTGTTGTTTGCTTTCCTGTTTCTTCCCCTGGGCATTATGCTTTGATTTCTAATTCAGCAAAATCAGGCAGGCAGAGAGAGACGCACACAATCATTAAAATTAGTGTTTAGACCTCCCTTATCCTCTATACCCACCTTATTTAATTTTCAGCTTCAGGCAGTAAGGTCCTATTTCTTTCTGTCACATGCAATTACATTTCAGTGTTCTTTTTTTGCATACCTCAGTCACTCAATAGTACCTTCCTTCTTCAGCTCCTGCTCTTCCCATCTCCTTTTTTTCCAATTATCTGTAGCATTGCCCTAAGTGCTCTTAACTGTTTTCTCTTCTCTGGCAAACCCCCATTCAGTTGCTGTTCTCTGTATTTGTAAATGCTGTCTATTATGTTACATAACTGTCAGAACCCAAATAATAAGAGGAACATTTTGTCAAAGGGCACAAAAGGAAGTATTTTAAACAAGTCTACAAAGAGGTACCTAATGCCTATATTTATGCTTTTTAGAAAACTATTGATGCAATACAGCAGCAGTAGGTTTATTTATAACCAGAGTAATTTATGATTTTCCATCATAATGCAAAGAGCAGCTTTGCAGGTTTTCCGTGCTTGGGTCACGTTGGTTTATTGCATCAGTGTGTTAAAGTTAAGAACAATGTAACTTCTTGCAACAAATTAGCAGTTCCTATTCAGAACCACCATCAAAATCACTGCCTTGAGGGGGAAGAAGGACTTACATAAGTAGTTTGGGTGCAGAAAATGGCATCTGGTTTGGGGTTATTTTGTTATTTGGAAATGTTTGCCTGAAAAATAGGTGAACTTATATATAGGTATTTCAGTTCAGTTGAATAGGTGCTGAAGGCTTTTGGGAGAGTGGGAAAGGTGTTTTGGCATCTTTTTAAAGCATAAACATTTATACAAATGTATCCAATATTATTGTTATGAATAATAATAAAACCTATGACTTGCATCCCACAGTTCCATTCCATCAGAATGCTCCAGGCTATTGTGGTTGTAAGAAAATGTTCCGAGTTTAATCCTTTATGCCTCCCTTCTTACGATATGACACACAAAAATAGTGGGATTTTGAGATTTGTGCACTGCAGTGGGAAAAGTTTTTGTGTTCTAGTCTGCAGGATACATCAGCCAAACCTTTCACATCTTGAAAAAAAAAAGGCTTGGTGTTCTTTTCAGGTTCATTTGATTAGTAAAACCGTACTCAAACACTCACAACCTAGTAAGAATTTACTCTGTATCATCAATATTTTGTTGTGTTCATTGGTGTAACGCCACTCTGATGTTTGTTTTGTTAGCAGAGTGCATTGATACATTTATCTAGTACTCAAGGACCTATTGAAGTTTATCTGTGCCCAGAGGAAAACGATGCTCTCAGTCCAATGAAAACCTACAGTCAGGACCACAATGGAAATATTTCCAAAACCATTTCCAAAGGTAAAATTACTTCTTTGCAATATTAGTGGCCTTTCTTCAAGCTCACATTAGAGGTTTCAGTTTGAACTTTGGATTTCCAGTTCTTTTTCTTTGGCTTTAATTTTCTAAGAAGTGAAAAGCTGAGGTATTGATTTTTCACTGTGTATTTCTGGTTGATATAGTTGGAAATAAGTTTTTCCTTTGCATCATTTGTTTAAAGTAAGTTTCCTATTTGCATGTTGTATGTAACCAAAGTGCATGCAATACTGAAGAAAGAAACAATTTTGTTCCTTTTAAGTTTAAAAATAAGACAGTAGCAGTAAAGATCCATCTCAATACAAGAGGCAGAAATCTCTGTGTATGGGTATATGTGAAGCTACATTGCTTCACTGATGACATCTGGTACCTAGAAAATTCTCAGTTTTGACTATGAACTCCACTGAAAAAGGGGCATCTCACCATGTTTGATTTATTTCCCCCTGTAATAGTTCTTGTAAGGTAACTTTTTAATAGAAAAGTCAGAGATGATAGCAACATGATCATTTTTGAGAAGCCCTTTGTAACATATCAAAAACAAGCTAGAAATTATATGGAGACCACTTTTTTATTGTTGAAATGATGCTTTATGAAAGGCCCTTTATGCAGTGGTTACTTTGTTCTGTGCCTGATATTTCTACTGAGATTAAATGTGGCAACTCTTATTTTTTTCTCTCCCTCCTGTCACAGAAGTGGCTTCTGCTAACTCAGGACAAGGTGACTGCTCAGTAAATATGGCAACAATTTCTCCATTGGCTTCTCCAGCCAACCTTCTACAGCAGACCGAGGACCAAATTCCCTCAAACTTTGAAGGACCATTTGTGAATTTGCTGCCTCCTCTGCTTCAGGAAGATTATTTGCTGAGCCTTGGGGATGAAGAAGGCATCAGTGACCTCTTTGATGCTTATGATTTAGAGAAACTTCCTTCACTGATGGATGAATTTATATACAGCTGATTGTCTTAAGTGCTGTCCGTACCTAAACTATGTTTTTAATGGAATCAAAAAACCTGCCATCATTCAGAGTTGTCCTCTACTTACCATAAAATAGCATTATTAAATAAACTAGGCTCCTGAACAGTGCTGATATTTTAATTGAATACTCCCTGTAGTAGTGTGAGAAACAACGGAAGGCTTTTACAGCAGAGCCTTCTCCTTGACCCCGAGCTCCAGTGCCTTGCGAGTCAGCGGGTGCAAGCAGGTGACCGTGGATGTTTTGTCTTCACACTCCCCCAGTCTCTGCTTACCATGACAAGTGGGCTTACGGAGAAGGGCTTCATGAACTGGTTTAGCCCTAAATAACAATTTTTGTAGTAGTATTTCAGGTCGTGCCTTCTGCAGAGAATGCATGTCTTTTGAGTGTCACAACATGGATTGTACATGCAGTGAACGTAAATATGAAGTAATGCAAAAGAGTGGAATGGGATTATTGAGCTACTTGTGGGAATGTTTAACTTGCTGTCATAATGCTCATTTTGAGCTCTGTATATGTCTCATTATGAGGTCAAATACTTACGTCCTTAAAAGCTTTTAATGAAAAGAAAATACACTGTAAATGTAGTGTATATTGCAGATATTGAAAAGTATAAAGTTCTGCCACTTCTCGTAGTAATTGCAGATTTTTAAAAATGCTTGTGTGTGTGTGTGTGTGAAAGTAGTTTTTGTTGGTTGTTTTTTTTAAACTAGAACGAAGATGCACAGTTCAATTTTACTGCCCCTAGTGTGCATTAGAACTGGTACAAGAATTTTTGTGGTACTAAGTGGGGCTTCATGTTAAGTGCCTACTAGAGATGCACTGTGGGTTTTTCCCTCTATGGAAAACACTTATGCCAAGCTTTGTTTGTTCAATATATCATATTTATCTCAGTGGGTTAGCTTCCTCTGCTTACAGCTTTTTATAATTCTCTTCGCCAGCAAAATGGAATTAATTTTTTTTCCAAAGTACATAACTGTAAGTACCACATCGACTGAATTGCATTTATTTTTTGAAGATCTTTGCTAGTATAGTATAGTACCAATATTTATTTTTTGAACGTCAGAGGAATTCTAAGAAGTCTTAAATAATTTTTTTTTCCTTGAGTGTAAAATATTTTGCCATGTTCTGGGCTAAATTAATGTAATGTTGATTAGATGATGCCCGTATAATCTTTTTGTTTGCATTACTGTTGTGCTTATCTGACATACTCAGAAAATTAGTACTATTTGTACTGTAGTAGAATATTATGTATGCAGGTTTTCTGGTACCATTGAGTTGCTGCTATGAAAGCTCACACACGAAAAGGCAAGAAGTCACAGTACTAATAAGGAAACTGTATGACTGTGTGGGTTTTGGAATATAACAAATGTATAAAGGGCAACACATAAAGAACTGTTAAACAGTGTTAAGTGTGTGTTTATATGTACAAATGTTTGCATAGATCATTCAGCAGTTGTATTTAATTTGATATATGTTCTCAACTCACACTTTAGTTATCTAGCAGTTTTGTACAATAGAATTAATTTGTAAACACTGCCAGAATATTTTCTAGCTGGTTTGTAATTTTTTAAGAGTTTTTTTAGATGTGGATCTGTAAATAAAATTGTAGTATTTAAAGTTTTTGTCTTGTGGAAGAGGAAAGTAAAAGTTGTGTGAGCATGAAGATTTGCGAGACAAAGGGGCACTTTTGCGAGGGAAGAGAAAATGAAGACTAACGCAGACCATCTTTTTTTTGTACAAATTAAACACTTGTCCCAATGTGTGTGGGCAAAATACTAATCTAATTTAGCTTTGCATTGTATGCTAGTTTAAAAAAAAAAAACAAAACAAACCTCTGTAAAATACTGTAAAAAAAAAGGAAAAAACCAACAAAAAAAGCTTTTATGGTGAGTTTTGTAAATAGATTTATTAAAGGGTGACATGTTCTCTAGCTGTGATCTTACCACTTCAAATGGATGTAATTTGAATAAATTTTGTATGGTAATGAATCAATAAAAATGAAATTTTTTAAAGACTTTAGATTTGTATACAGCTATTTACATTTTTCTTACTCTTGGTGCCTGTCATACTGTTTCTTGAAACCTGTTACCGTTTTCGTTATTAGTGCACTCATTTGACACTAGATAGTTCCAATCCCATTTTTTTTATGATGGCCAACAATAAGTTCAGTGGGTTTTTTTAAGCCAGAGTGAAACAAGAATAAAAGACATACGTCTGAGAGACACAGCAGGTGATCCAGAGGCTGGGATTATACAAGTTTATTTTTATTTATTCTCTCTCCTCTCATATGAATTAGGAACAGACTTCTTGCAAACTTCATAGAAATGGTGTTATTGTAGGATTAAATCACATGAAGGTAGTTGTTGAGGATCTGCTTCACCTGCCTACTGATAATTCTCCAGAAGTTTCCTAACAGTAGCTTTGAAAAGAAGTGTTTTCTTGAGTCAATTCCAACAGTCCCTTGTGCCAGATCTATATTCATGAACTTGTACTTCTTTTCTGGTATTGGTGCTGCACCTTTTCAGATACATGGCCACCCATCAACTGCAAAAAAAAGAAAAGAAATCAGGATGATAAAATCATAGTAATATGTTTGATTGCTTAAATGTTGTACCTCAGAGGAGGTAATTTGTGTCTTGTCAATTTCATGCAAACTAGAAGAAGGCTATTACTTCCTCTGTGCACCTGTACATATTCAAACATCTGCACACAGCAGTACTGAAAGGAAGATTACGAAGGTCCTCTCTATATTCTTAATAAATAATAAAGGAGTGCTAGACGTCTGTGTTCTCTGATCTGCTTTTGAAGCAGAGGTGGGAATAAATATCTGCTGTACCTCCCTGGCCTGTTCTCAGTTTCTCTGTTCTCCAGTTGCCATAAGCACTTTTTTATTTGCCCCTAGAATTTGGTACTGATTACTAGTTTTCATGTCATTTTCCCCTCTCCTTCCTTCTGCTTTCTCTATCTGCTTTGCAAACTTGGGATGTGCTGAAGTGCAGGATAAAAAAAACCAGCCAGTTAAAATACTTATTCCTGCTCCTCCAGGCTAGCATGGTGTACCTCAGCATTATTCAGTGTACAAGTATTAGTTCCAGGGAGTTTTTTTGGGGGCCTGTATGTGCTGCATTCCTTGGCTACCAGCAGATGGAAGAGGTTTTGGAAAAATCTGAATGGTCCGATTTTTCCTGGTCAGGTTTGAGCCAACATGGCCTGAATGATAGGCAACTATTTATTCCTTTACACACAGGAAAGGAGTTTGAAAAAAGAAGGGAGGTTCGTGTTCTTGAACCTACAGTAAGAACTGATCCACCTACAAATGACAAGAAACAGTCACTATATTCCTTTTGACTTACACCCGAAAGAATAAATTGCATCTTGGTCTTGATGCAAACACAAACATTTCTGTTGTAGAAAGAATGAAAGATATGTGAGGTACTTTCTTTAGCATGAACCAGCTATATGTTTAAAAGCACCAAATTTAGTATATGTCTTTTCTTTTTCCCCCATGCGAAACACAATTAATGCACAATGCCCTTAGTGTTCCTGCAGCCAACAATTCTCAACACTAAGTGAACCATGAGCCTGTACAGCAAAATCAGTGGAATGATATTAACCACAGCATAAACAAGTAGAATTCATCTCCCCATTCTGCTTTTCATGCTGAAGTAAGATCTTCCTGGATATTACTCTACAGCCAAGCAATGATCAGAAGAATGCTTGGCCTTTATTAAGTCTGGGAGTTTCTTTACCCACTATTTTCTTTCTAAAACTCGACAGGAAGAAAGTGTCATATATAACAGGAAAAAATGGGCTGTTACCAGTTCTGTTTGGTGCTGAATGTTGCTCACAAATGACCAGGCAGATTCTCCTAAATTTCAAGAATAGAGGAAAAAAATAATCACATTTCTTGTGTCTCTTTTAGGACTCTTCATTTTTTTCTGAATACCTTCCCACCCATTTCCACCCAGAACTGGTATTAGTTATCAGAGAATAAGGATGCCAAATAAAAATTGAGCCCTCACCTCCCTGGCTGTTTTCCTTCCCTAAGGATGTGCGTTAAGATGCTCTAAACCCACTGAGGATGTATCTTCTACTAGCCAGGACCTGAAATTGAGATTTGGATTTTATTTTCCCAGTAGTTTTTGTATTTTTCCAACTACCCACTCTTGGCAAAACCTATGACTTCAGCTGGTAACCCAGCCTGAGGCTGGTGTCTTTGAGTCTACCAGCCCTGAAGAGTAGGAAGTAAGGTCTGCAGGCACCTTGGAACGGATGTCATCTAAAGCTCTCCTTTGGACATTCAAGGAACTGGAGCATGTATGCTGCCAGCCCAGAGAAGGCCAGCACTGGAAGTTGTACTCCCAGCCACTGTCACGTAAAAAGCAGTTTTCCCAGGTAGATATGGATAAACTTCCTGCAATCAGGAGGTAGTAGAGAATTTTCTGCCCCCTTCTCTCCCTGCTGTGCTACCCGCTGTGTGCGCAGGTTCCTTTGTTACTATGGATGTGCCACAAAGCAATTTAGTTTTCTGAGCTTCCAAAGCACTGGGAGAGTGCCTTCCAATTTGTGGCTACATCCTAGGACTCAACAGGACTGTGCTGGCACAAAGGCTGCTCGCTACTATGAATTCTTGGCACCGGGACAAAGTAAAGGCTCTGCTGGATCAGGCTAGAGCTGATCAGTGTGGCCTATTTATGTCACTAGGTTTGGGACTCATGCGTTATTCCTGCCTGGGAGCTGCTCTTGGAGATCACTGCCTCCCCTTAATGAGTAGTTCTTGTCAGGGTTGGCCATTTGGAGATTTTTGGTTATGTCTTGCAGGCTGTGCTTTGCTCTTTCACTCAGCTGTAAACCAGCCCTGGTGTGTGCCCAGCTGGGTTTTTAACCAGAGCAGAAACACTTGGCTGGTGGGGACAGCTGTGAGGGAGTGCAGTGCAATGCAGTGCTCCCAGAATAGAGAAGATGAGCTCAAGGACTGCACGTGAAATACTTTGAAGATGGGAAACTGAAAAGAAAAAAGGAAAAGCATCTCTAACCTTATGAGGCAGCAGTTAAAATGCTGATTGGGGATATAGATACCATTACTACTGACCTAGTAAGGACTTCATCTGAAATAGATCACCCATTTTGAAATATTTTCCTCCATTCTCTCCTGGGCTAAAAATTCCACAAAGGTGACCAATTGTACATCACACAGTGTCTTACTGAGAGCATCTCTGGAAAGTATTTGTGTGCTTAAACAAAGACCAAACAGGAAGGCAAATATATCTTCAGCTGTAACAACGACTCTGTCATGAGACCGGGGTGATATTAATAGTGCTCAGTCCTGCTCAGAATGATTTGTTTTTAAAGATTGATTTAAGTGAAGTGCTTATTTCTTTTTGTCCCAGTTCTCGTCTTTAAATCTCCCCTGTTCCTTTGTCCACATTTTCTTTTTTTTTTTCCTTTTTTTTTCTCTTCCTGTGAACAATGCCAGATAAGCATTATATAAAATAAGTTTGGAAGAGAAAGGAGAGAGAGATGACAATTGTAATTAGAAGTTGCCACATTTTATCTGAGTAGACAAACAGACCTATTATGGAACACACCCAGGGATTTCATTCACTTTCCTTCCAGTTCCAGGGAGACTATAATCTGCTTTTTAAAGAATAAACTGATTCCAAAGGCTCATTCTAAAGAGAGAAACCCAACATTTGAAATGCAACTACAGGAAATGGTGACTTTTACATTCCAAAGCTGACTGCCTCAAAATAGAATATATTAAATATTCAATATAAATAATCGTTTTAGGTTAACTGTGTATATTAAAGCCAAAGCAATAATAATGTGCTCACTCTCCACAACCTTTGATCACCAAGGACACTGCATGCTTAATCTGCTCAGAGCTTTAGCTTCAGCCATCCAACAACCACGCTGGTGTTTTACTAAATATCAATCAGAAAAGTTTGGAGGAAGACAGTGCCAGAAACTTCAGCCATCCGATACTAAATATTTTGACCAATATCGTTTATACTATTCAGCAAAGTTGCGACTAGCATTGTATTTTGAGGAAATTAACGGTGAAAAATAATAATATAGAAAGCGTGTTGTGGCCAGAAGAGGATTGAATAGCTCATCACCCGTTTGGATCAGATACATCANGCCCGTGGGCCGAACGTGTGCGTGTGTTTGTTTGTGTATATCTGTGTTGTTTGCGTATGTATGTGTGCGAGGAGAGGCTGCGGGAACTGGGTCTCTTCAGCCTAGAGAACAGAATACTGAGAGGGGGTCTCATTAATGCGTATGAATATCTCTGAGGCGGGTGCCAGACGCTTCAGGCGCCCAGTGACAGGAGGAGGAGCAGTGGCCATAAACTAAANCCTGTGAACAATGCCAGATAAGCATTATATAAAATAAGTTTGGAAGAGAAAGGAGAGAGAGATGACAATTGTAATTAGAAGTTGCCACATTTTATCTGAGTAGACAAACAGACCTATTATGGAACACACCCAGGGATTTCATTCACTTTCCTTCCAGTTCCAGGGAGACTATAATCTGCTTTTTAAAGAATAAACTGATTCCAAAGGCTCATTCTAAAGAGAGAAACCCAACATTTGAAATGCAACTACAGGAAATGGTGACTTTTACATTCCAAAGCTGACTGCCTCAAAATAGAATATATTAAATATTCAATATAAATAATCGTTTTAGGTTAACTGTGTATATTAAAGCCAAAGCAATAATAATGTGCTCACTCTCCACAACCTTTGATCACCAAGGACACTGCATGCTTAATCTGCTCAGAGCTTTAGCTTCAGCCATCCAACAACCACGCTGGTGTTTTACTAAATATCAATCAGAAAAGTTTGGAGGAAGACAGTGCCAGAAACTTCAGCCATCCGATACTAAATATTTTGACCAATATCGTTTATACTATTCAGCAAAGTTGCGACTAGCATTGTATTTTGAGGAAATTAACGGTGAAAAATAATAATATAGAAAGCGTGTTGTGGCCAGAAGAGGATTGAATAGCTCATCACCCGTTTGGATCAGATACATCAGCATCGCAAGCGCTTTGATTGGATAGGTGTTGCTGGGATTGCTATTTTCCAGCTAAAACGAAGGGGAGTCTCCAAAGCTCCGGGAGACCGCGCTCTCAGGGGCGAAGCGACGGCGCCGCGCCCTCCGCGCTGTTGTGGCCTCCGCCGGCCGCCGTCCTGGCGCCGCTGCGCGCGCGAGGCCTCGGGGCGGGGCGCGATGGCGGAGCCCGGGTGAGGCGCGGGTGAGTGTCGGGGTCGGCCCCGGCCCCGGCCCCGGCCCCGGTCACAGCCCGGCACTGCCCCGGTCCCGGCCCCGGCCCCCCTCACAGCCCGGCACTGCCC
>VXAX01004663.1:233596-345296 GCA_013399835.1 Leptocoma aspasia
CCCTTCCCTTCCCTTCCCTTCCCTTCCCTTCCCTTCCCTTCCCGGCTATGACGGTCTGGTTCCCCTTCTCCTGCCCGCGCGATGCTCCCGTCCCCTGTTGGGCCTTGCGGGGCTCGGCGCTAAATTCGGGAGGAGGAGACGAAGGTCCTGGCGGGAATCTCTGGAGGGGTGGGCGGCCGGGGCGCAGCTCGGGGATGGGGTACCCTCGGCGGGCTGCGAGCCGGGTAGGGGNGAGGCGGGTGCCAGACGCTTCAGGCGCCCAGTGACAGGAGGAGGAGCAGTGGCCATAAACTAAAACGCAGGAAGTTTCACTTTAACAGGAAGAAGAACTTTACATTGAAGGTGGCAGAGCACTGGAACAGGCTGCCCAGGGAGGTTTTGGCGTCTCCCTCTCTGGAGGCATTCAAAACCCGCGTGGACACGTTCCCTTGTAACCTGCTCCGGGTGGCCCTGCCGTGGCAGGGCTGGATGATCTCTGGAGGTCCCTTCCAACGCCAGCAATTCCATCGTTCTGTGATACGTACATATGTATAGACACACACACAGGAATGCTTTAAGCTCGGTCTCACTGTGTATTAACGCTGCAGTTTTCTTCTGCTCTGTGTGAGGCCGGGGATGAAATCCCGGGGTTTTACTGGAGACACCTGTTGGTAAATAGCTGGAAAGGGCTGTCCTCGTCCACCTGGACAGAAGTCCTCCATTGGTATGTGCGAGGAGATTGAGGAGGGGTGACCAGACCAGACTGGCACAAGGGAAATTTTATTTGTGACAAGATGTTAAAAGAACTCTAGTTTTTTATTTGCTTACTGACATTTTTAAAAAGAAAAATGTAGAGTTCTGTAGGTGCAGCTTGGCTGTAAGAGGAGAATACATTAACTTTTAATTTTGTTGTCACTTCTTATTTCAGACCATCTACCAGAATAGCTGCAGGAATCCATCTTTATTTTTTTTTTTTCCTTGTGGAGGAGGTCTCATGCATGCATATGGAACTAGTGCAGATATCAAGTAATCTGTTTTAAAATAACTTCACAGTGTTTTAATTAAAAAAAAATTGTGAATGACTTGAACTAAAATTTACTGTTAATCTTTTTCCCTTTTTTCATTCAAAATTTTAAACTGATTGAAGACAGAATCTCAAGGAAGTCTGAGGTAACTTAAATACATGTCATTTTGACAAAAAAAAGACTATAGAAGAAGGATAAAAAGAACAGTGCCCTTGCTCAGGAGACACGGAAAACATGGGAGCTCTTCCAACTTGCCAGCCAGCGTGTGTACCTGGTCCACATGAGGTCAAACTGAGCAAGGAATGTGTTTCTGCAAAGGGAGGATGAGTGCTTGTTGGACAATAACATAAATTCATGGCTTTCTGTCTGTTAGTTCGGCTTGTTCATGCCATGTCTTTTTTCCTTTTCCTCCTCCTTACCTCCCCCACCTCCCAGGTTTACTGTCCAAGAGGATTTAGACCTTGCTTAAAAAGGTAGGAATTTTAGTTTGGCTGTATTTCTTCCATGGGTTACTGAAATAAGCTAAGCTTATTTGTTTTTCCAGCTGCTCCGTTATATTGGGTATTTTTCTGTAGGAGAGAAAAAACAACAAATCAGAACTTTTTATTCCCTTCCAGGTATTGATTTGATAACTTCATTTATTTGTACATATTGTCAGTCTAAGAGATGTGTAAGAAATGACACCTTTCCCTCATATTCTTTATTGCTAGACTTTTCACAAATGTTTATTTTTGTTCACCTTTTGCTGCATTATTGTATAGATCCTGGTTTTTTTTTTAATCCAGAAGAATGCTAATTGCCTAAGTAGCTCGGGCAGGTGCATCCTCTTTGTGACATCATTCTGTTAATTTTTAAGTCAAATGTAGATGTGTGATGGTTCAGCTTACATGAAGTTCTATTTTGAAGTATATTTTGCAAGATTGAATTCAATAATTCATTTGCAACATCTGGAAGTGTTTTTATACCAGTAGCAAATCTTCGGTTACTGAAGTATAATTTTAAAGAAATTAAAGCCTTGTTTTTTGTTCTTCATTGTCAGTTTGGAAGGTGTTGTATTTTCCCTGTAAGCTGTGAAATGTATGATTTCCTTAGTAAGCTGTTGGTTTATGTAAAACACCTGAGTTTCCAAAGGTCCTTCAGACTTTATTCTAATTAAGAGTTACAGCACAGTGTGGTGTGTAATTAATGCTCTATCTATAAACTCTTTTTCTAGACTTTTCTAGAAAATGGCTTTTTTTTTGATTCCTGAAAACTGACCTGGATTTTCACATCTGCTAGGAGATATATATGCATATATATTTAGTTTCTTGTGGAAAATATAATTAATTAGGTATAGTTGTTCAACATTCTGTGCCTGAAAACAGAAATTTTTATTTTACTGTCCCAGTGAATGAACTAATTCAGATGGAAGGCATGTGGGATCAGGAATTCTAGGAATAGTTTGCTTTGTTTCCAAAAGGACTGTGAAAACATATTTGGATAGTGTCCACATACAAATTAGAGAGCCAGAATGGCCTCTGGAGCAGTCACTTGGATTCTGTGTCTTTCTTCTTCTGTAATGTGAGTGGAAGTACATCCATCATATAACATGAGCTCACTATTTTATTATGATGCTGGCATGATTAAAAATACCTGTATGTTGAATGTGTCGTGTCAAAGGAGATGAAGGGGTTTTGAATTAGGAGATGACAAGGTACAGATGATTTGTAAATAAGCCCTTAAGAATCTGTATGGTTTCTGTCTTTCTCCCTGCCTGCGTTTGAGGTATCGGGGGAAGGGGGCGTTCAGGAAATGTCTCTGATGGTGGATTGTTTTTTTGTGCTCAGTATCCCTCATATGTGTGGTACAGTGCACATATGCTTAGAGATATATCTGACTTTTCTTTATGAGAAATAAATGTGCACTAGACACGAGGCCTTGGCTTTGTATTCAGATGCTTTCCTAATGCCAGTCTTCTCCAACAGTTCTTGAAGATGCCTGCTGCCTGTGAGTCAGTGCTCGAGGATATCGAAGACATCGTGTCAGCAGAAGATTTGAAGCCACACGATCGGCAGTTCGTGAGAAAGAATGTTTTTCCCAAAGTGCGAAAACGCAACTCCCAAAAAAACGTGCAGACAGATGATGAGCCCCCAAGTGACAGGTAAAGTCTTACATTGACCCCGTGTCGGTGCTTTTCTTGTATCTCAGATTCACTTGTCAGATTTTATAAATAAGGTGGAAGTTTGTGTTATATCTTAATGTAAAATCTGTGTACAATATAAAAGATTAAAATAGTCCTTATAGAATGTAGAGAGAATAAATAATAAATCCTAAGCAAATTTATTTTCCTAGATGGATTTTCTGTAGAAATCAGTTATCGCTGAGATGTTGATGAATGAAATAATCTAACTGGAAAAATGGTTTCTGTTATGCTTTTTTATGTAAAAGAGCTCTGAAAAATTGTCTGTTTGATCTTAATTACCTAAGTAAAATCTGAGCTCTTCAAAATGCAGTTCTGGAGTAGCCTTTTGACATGTCAAATGATTAATAGGAACAAAATCCTGAGAGTTGCAAAAGGGTTGGAAGGTCATCTTTTCCAAACCGACTGCTTGAGCACTGCCACAAAGAACCAGTTGGCAGGACTCTGACTGGGTGGTTTTTGAGTATCTCCAGGAGATGGAGATTCTACAGTCACCCTGAGTAACCTGTACCAGTTCTTGGTCATTCTTAGAGTGAAAAACGTGTTTCCTGATGCTTAAGAGGGAACCTCACGTTTCAGTTTGTGCCTGCTGCCTCTGGTCCTGTCACTGGGCACCACTAAAAAAAACCCTGGCTCTGCCTTCTTTGCACTCTCCCTTCAAGTATTTATATATTTGGATGAGATCATCCTGAGCCTTCTCCAGGCAGAACAGTCCCAGCACTCTGAGCCGTTTCTGTTACGAGGCATGTTCCAGTCCCTTCATGATCTTTATTGCCCTTTGTTGGACTGTCTCCAGTGTGTTCCTGTTTCTCTTGTGGGCGCATCCTGTCAGGGTCCAGGAACTTGTGTATGCTCAGTGTGCTGAACTGTTTATTCCCTGACCCAGTCTCCTTTCATGAAGGGTACATCGTCCTTGCTTCAGTCTTCTAATCTGTTTTCTCCATCCTGGGATTTGCAAAGGCTGTACTTCTTGTGTGTACGTCCTGCAATTGACATGGTGAAACTTCTTTTGAACTTGCTGTTTTATTTCAGTGGAAATAGTATGCAATAAGCATGAAATGCATCTTTGCATTTTCCTATTTGTGATTTGCATAAGAACAGAATCAACTTTCTGCTTCAAGGGAATTGATTAGAGTATTGGTCAACTCAGTTATTGATTATAGTTTCTGCTGCAGGTCTGAGATCTGGGTTTTTCTCTTCTTTTTTCAAACATTAGTTTCAAGTTGGTGGATAAAATTTCCCTAGATGATAAAGATGAAAATAAATTGTGTGTGGGAATTTAATTTCCTGTAGAGAAATAAAATTCTGGGTTTTCACTGGTGTTCAAAAGAAATTTTACAAGCATAACAATGCTGCCCGTAAAAGTGCATTGGCCCCAGTTTCCCAGGAACGTATGGACAGCTGAACTGGTGCTCTGTAGATACTTCACACAAGTGGTTCATGCCCCAAAGCATTCAGGTACTGTGTATTCTCTAGGAGGCTGTGTTTTAGTGTTTTGTACCCAAGAAAGCACGTTGCACATGTGTTGTTTAGACAGCAGGAAGTCTAAATACTCTGTGTTTACAGTTAATGATCATTAATGTTCCATCAACAAATTTCTATTTTTAGCTAGGGGAAGTGTGTGTTAAAAAAGAAGCGTGGAAGGGGAGGGGAAAAAAAAAAGCTGTAGGCAGGGCGCAGTATTGTGTTCCAGGATGTGTGGTGTTCTTGTACTGGCATCTTTAGCTCATTGGCAGTTATCCCAGGAATTTCAATGAGAGCTTCTTACAGAACTTTTTGTTGGTTTTTTGGAGCCTTGTATGTGCTAGCTCCACACTGCATGTCTGCCGTGCTGCTTCTGTAGCCCGGAAAGGTTGGGATGGGGGCTTTCTGCTGTTTGTGTGGCTGGTGGCCATCAAGTTAATTTATAGAGGTGGCTGGTGTGGAGGGAGCTTCAGACAATGCATGCTGTAATATCAAAAGGTGACAGTTTGTTTGCTGGTGGCCTAATTTCAGTGCTGTCACTTGAAGGTTACTTGTTACATCCTATGATAATTTTGAGAAAGTTGGGGAGTTTAAGTTTGGGATTTTATTTTTTGTGTTTGTGTGTTTTGTTGGGGGTTTTTTGTTGCTTTAACATAACTGCAATGTTCTGATTCTGTTGTTATCCTACAGCTCCTGCACCTTCTCCATGCTAAAACTTTTCTATCTCTTTTTCTTGCTAGTTGTGGTGGATTGACTCTACCACAAGGGAGAGAACTGGAAGAGTGGAAGTGAGAAAACTTGTGGGTTAAGATGAACATAGATAAACTGAAGGAAGGAGCAGGGAAAAGCCCCAAATGATGCAAAAGAAGCCATTCGCCACCTCCCACAAGCAGACTGGTACCCAACCAGTCTCGGAACAGTGGTTATTTTGGAAAGACCAAACCCACAGCTTTTGTTGCTGAACATGACGTAATCTGGAATGAATTATCCTGTTGGTCAGCTGTTCTGTTCATGTTCCTCCCAGCCTGTTGTCCATCTGCAGCCTGCTTGTGGTGGGATGGAGCACAGTGGGAAACAAGCAAGCACTGTTCAATGACAGCTGAAACACCAGTGTGTTAACACTGTTCCAGTCACAAATGCAAAACACAGCCCTATATGGGTTTTTTTTACTCTATCCCAGCAAGACCTAATACCCATTACACTAAAATTACATAATTACTGTTCTTCCTCAGCTGTTTTTTGCGTTGCTTTTTTTATGTTTGAAGAATTACAGTTCGTTCAGTCAGTTCAGTGGGCTTAAAGGGGAAACTTGTTCATCCTTTAACTTGCATTTCTCATTCGTTTTTACTTGACAGCATTATTCCTGGTGTTCAGAAAATCTGGATTCGTACATGGGGGTGTTCTCACAATAATTCAGATGGTGAATACATGGCTGGACAGCTGGCTGCATATGGATACAAAATTACAGGTAACAGTATGAGTGAGCCCTCTAATTCAGTGTTTCTGGGGTGAATGTTCAGAGCTGTCAAGCTGTCATCAGATGTTTTCAGTCTTAATTATGCTTTTAAAAATCCCCTTCTGATCCCTTTCTGATCTGAAGGTGAGGAGGTAAAGTGTTTTCCTGGCATTAAGCAGAATGATTACAGGATGAGTGCTTTCAGAATTAGATTAGATTTTCTTGACAGGGCAGACATCAGATAGATATAACTCAGTGCCTTTTTTGGACATTTTACTTGCTAAACTGAATTGAAAAGTTTTCCTAAGAGTGGACAGGAAATACATTAATTCTTGGTTTTTAACTGTAATTGGCGGAACCCGAGGGGAAGCGGGAGAGAGGCAGTGTGTTTTCACGTGGTGATGTGTGTGTTTGCATTGGAGCAGAGATGGTCTACTCCAGGTAAAGGATCTTTTGTTTCAGGAGAGGTGATCAGTTTGATGGAGGTGGGATGATACAGGATTGTACCTTGTAGGTTCCGAAGAGCTGAGAATGCTATTTCTCCTTCCCTTCCAAGTGCTTCAAAAATCTCCCCATCATGATGTTCTGCCTCCCCAATCCTAAAAATACCCCCAAACTTGTGGTTATGCTGACCACATTTCATCTCCTTAATGCAAAATATGTTGACAAGATAGTTGAAAAGTTGGATTAATACCATGTTTCAATATACAAGTATTATCTGAATACTTTTCTATAGCTTTTGACTAGTCAAAATAGAAACTTAAATTTTATTAATTAATTCAAGTTCAGGTGTATCTTGCACCTAAACTTGTATACTGAAAGACTACAAAGTTGTCTGTCCTGACATTTTTCTAAAAACAATCCTAATTTCACAGAATGGCTGTTTCTGTTCTTGAACACATCATGATACCGTTAAACAGTTGCATCTCATTTTCCTTTATTGCTGTTGATCTTTCTTACGTAGAAATAAGACACTGAATTATTCAAGTGCTGAACTACTATAGGGAACCCAGGTGATTATTAAATTAGTAGTACAACTCTGGAGTGGGTATGCTCTTTCCACAGACAAGTGGAGTGCTGGTCCAAAAACCCTTATTTGTGGCAGCTGTTTGTATAAGATTGCAAATATGTTCTCATTATGGCTTTCTTAAATTTAATTCCTCTTTACCTTAGTTGTTCTAATGCATATTATTCCAGAAGCTACTCTTGGCTTGTCAAGATTCAGATGGTTGTTCTGTGCTTTTAGAATTTTACTGGGAGAGATGTAGAGAAGATGGGAGTGCAGTGAAGGAAGGAATTATGTTAAATATTTGATGCCTTATCTTTTTAGAAAATTAACTGTTTATAACATTAGAATAGAAATAACTCTACATCTCGAGTCTGAAACTGAGAACTAAAAATGTAATAAAAGTTGCAGTTGCTGGGAGAGGAGTCCCAGAGTAATTTTGGTAGTTGTACCTGAAACTGATGACTAGTTTCTAGTCATTATTAAATCTAAGTCTTGATTTAGGTTATGTCAATGTTCCATACGTTGAATGGAACAAACAAAAAATCCTCAATGCTAGATGATAGGCAGAAATTACGCAGTGTGGTTTCTTCTTTTTGAAATTCAGGAATTCTTGTCAATCTGTTCTTACGAAGGCATGTTTGGCTTTTTTTACATTAAGTCATCTGGGAAGTTCAGATAGAATGTCAGATAGGGATTTAATCTTTTTGTCCTATACAGTGAAGCAGCTACTGAATAATAGTAATAGTGTTGCTTAAATGATCCAAATGTCAAACATTTCTTGAAATTAAAATTAATAATTTTTATGGTATTCAAAAAATAAGAAGAAAATGTTTTGTAAGAGCTATTTTGTAAATCAAACCCTCTGTTGCTAGAATTTGTTCGTTTTATGTAAAACTGTTACAATCTTGGGGAAAGGAGAGAAATACTCACCAAAATGAAAGATTGTTGTCACAGTGTCTTGGACAGCTGTTAGTTAATATTAACGTATTTCCTACATGTTCCTAAGCTTTTGAGACAACACTTCCTGAAAAGATGGAATAAAGTTCGGGCTTTAGAAAATGTGAGCTTTACTTGCAGCTATTGCTCCATTATGAAGGAATCAAGCACTATTTCTAGTGTCTTCTGTCTTAATTGCAAGATTGGAAATAAACGTAGAAGGAAGAAAAGCAGCATCAGACAGACCCCTGTTGCTATCTGGAAGTTGTAACAATGGAACCTGCCTTACAAGTTGACTTATCTGAAACTGAACATGGATATAATGTCCTCCTTGCTTTTCATGCATTTCAAAAATGTTCTTTCTGTACAAACACCCTTTGTTGCTTCCAGGAGTGTCTATATCCAGAGGTGAAAGCTGAGGGCTGTACTTTTCACAGCCAAGATTGCCTCTGTCTGGGGAGAGACCAGGCTGTGAATCAGCAATATACAGATACTGCAATAACAGCAATGGTGATTAAAAGTCAGGGACTGCATCAGCTTAAAAACAGGCAAAGGGAAATGAGCAGAAGAGCTGAACCTATTTTTGTATCTGCTTTTACAGTGTGAAGGTGGGCAGCATTCTGAACAAATCTTGCATACGATCCTGTGGGAACACAAAGCTCCTTTATAAGCCTGAGCCGCACAGAAATGTGTGGACCAGCTGCTGTCAGTGTAGGGCTGTAGCATGGGTAGTTGTTCATATTCTGAAAACAGTGTAGCTGATGGTGGCTTTACTGGTTCTAAAACTGGTTTTGGTTTCTTGGCAGCATGACTTGCTGTATAGTTTAGACATGCCTGCAGACCTGCTGGAGTGCTCCCTGTGAGATACGCCCTGGAGGAAGAAACTCTCATGGTACAGACGAGTAACGCCTGCTGTGAAAAACAGGAAGTGGGCGAGCTGGGAGCTTTCAAATATTGTGAGCAAGATTTTTGTCTGGAAGGGAGTTCAGTATGTTTGCCACGTAGCTCACTTTCTCTCTGAAAAATGGAGCTGCACATGTATAGTCAGACATAGAATGCTTTGACTTGTCAAGTGGGCAGTTGTATTCACATATGTTGACATCTGTATGTTTCTAGTTCTGTGGAATTAATGGGGTTTGGCCCAGCTTTGAATGCAGTTTGGTGGCTCAAGACATTAAGTATGCTTGTTATTTCGTACAGATTGCTTCTGGCTCAGGGCTGTTCAGGTCCAAAGCATTCCCTCCTCAGCCATTGTAAAACATGCTGGGGGCAGGAAAGGCATTGCTAATAACTTCGAAATATCAGAAAAACGAACATTAACTTTTTCTTTTATGAAGACAAAGCAAAAACTGTTATGGAACATTCAGTGAGGCTAAACCAGTCACAGTTTATCTGCACTACACTTTTGTGGATTTTAGAAATAAATGCTGGCACAGAACATACTCCTCCTCTAGCACAGGATTCTACAAACAAGAATTGTTTCTGCTAATTCAGTGGGCTTGGCTTTGCTGTAGCACTTAAAAACTGGGTTATGTTACAGACCTTTAGTTTTACTTGTGCAGTTTTAGACTAATCTAAAATTAGTTCAGGCATCCTATTCACTGTCTCAGAAATTTCTTCTGTAAGTGTGTTGGATGGAAAGTTGCTGTGTAGAGTTCACTCTGTTATTTTGTTTAGTTGGCAGGACTTGTATCAGTAAGACTTGCCAATTCTTATTGAATCTTAGTGGTTGTAGTCCAAGTTATATGTCTTACACCTCTGTAACTCCCCATGCAGAGAATTTTTGTATTTCTCTAAAGCAAATACCAAATAATATTTTGAAATCCTGTTAAAGAAATTATCTGGGGTTTTTTGCCTCTTCTACTTGTTAATTTCTAAACACTTGTCAGTTTTGCTTACCAGTGGATATGACTGAGTATCACTAAGTATCATTAAGGCTCTCCATCTGCTTAAACAACACATTTGAGTAGAAGAAAGAAGGAAGAAGACAAGGAAGAAAAAATGATCTCCTTAAGACCTCACGTTGAAAAGAAGACGTGTAAAAGGAGAGAGTCTGCTGTTGAAAAGCAGATGAGGTGCTACAATCTAAAATGGACTTCAGTGTTCAAAGCCATTGTCTTGTGTTCATTGTGTTGCATAAGCCATGCTTGTGTGGACTTCGGCCACCCCCATACAGATGCAGCAAAGCGTGCTGCAGCTTGAGTTTTATTCATCCAAGTCCAAAATAAAGAAAATCACTAAGACTGTACAGGTATTGATTCCTGGGTTGTGAATCACTTCAGTATCTGGTCCTTTGTTTCAAGTGTTGTTTTAAAAGTACTTTTGTACTACACAATAAAATTTTAATATTAGATTTTGATTTATTTTATTGTTTTAAAGTAGAGATCTCTTTAATAGGTTACTGTATTATTAAAATAAGCTCTCTGCAGCCTGCATAGTGGTTGATGAAGTATTTTGACTAAGATCGCTGCTGGTTTTCAGTCTATGCTTTTAGTTGCTCAGAATCAGCAGCTGGTCTTTTGGTTTTTTTGCTCTCCACCCTGATGATAATGCTCATCTGTTCCTTCATAAGTATCATGTAAAATGGTAGTGACTACTGTGTAATTTTTGGGGTGAACCATCCTTATTGTGAGGTATTTTTAGTATTCTTTATTAAGCTAAAAGACAAATCTTTATTAGCTGCTAATTAAGTGCCTTATTAGTCAGAGAATTCAAGGTTATGCCTTGTGTTTGGATATGTACTTTT
Source organism: Leptocoma aspasia (assembly GCA_013399835.1). Lineage (NCBI taxonomy): Eukaryota > Metazoa > Chordata > Aves > Passeriformes > Nectariniidae > Leptocoma > Leptocoma aspasia. The sequence continues at coordinate 244,391 of VXAX01004663.1, forward strand.
CAAATGGTTGTGAGTGCAGTTCCAGTTTAGAAAAAAAAGATAATTTACAGTCCTTCCTCGAGGGGCAGGGTATGCATGGTGTGCTCTTAAATACGCAAAATACCCCACACTACTTTTCTGTTGATGAGAAGTGTTTCTGTTTTCTCTACAACACTACAGTCATGAAACTGTCTCTGAAACAGCTGAGCAATGGAGAAAAGTGAACAGAGATGTAAATTCTGGTGTTTTGTACCCTCACTGAAGAATTCTCCCACTGTCTGTAACTTGCAGAGTCACAGCCCTGTATGATTTTTGTGTTGATCGATAACTTTACTGGCTTTTATGTTGCTTGATAAACTTACTGGCATTACTGTTCTGCCACAGATTTCTCCTTCAGATTCAAGCTGACTCCTGTTTCTAGATGTAAAAGCTTTTGGATGTTGATACTGAGCGAGGCAGTAAAGTAACTTATTTCTGTACCTGTTGTCTTGAGATAATTGCCTCACAGTTCCAGCAATGCATGTTCCTGTTGTTAGAAGATCGGAGTTGCTGCTTGGCCTAAGTTTGTTTTGTGTGCTGATTCCTGGTGCTCAGGCCTGAAGAGTGTGCTCTGACATGCAGTTAATATAGGGAATACTTGGGATGTGGGTGTGAAAGTTTTCTTCTTTTTAAAATCTGAAACTTTTATGGTGAGATGGTTAGGACGATGAGGAGAGAGGGTGAAATGGGACATAGCGGGGAAGAAAACAGGTGAGGCTCATGGAATGTCACAGATGGAGTCGCACAACTGTAGACAATCAAAATTTCACAGTTCTTTGGAAGGAACAGATATTCCCAGTGAATCCAGAGTGTCCTATAAACCAGTGAGGGGGACAATTAGTCTGGATATTGTTGGGATGGTTTCTTGCAATGTAGAGTTCATACAGCAGCATGCTGTGACTCATCTGCAGCACTGCATGTTCCCTCAGTCTCTGTAAACTAACGTATAATTGTGGTTTTGGCAACTGTGTATTACTGCTCCAGTGTTCCCTGTAAAACTTCCTAACCCGTGTGTGGCTAGACTTCTGTTACTTATCACTTCTGACTTGTAGCACAGTCGCAGATATGTGACCTCTTTGCGGTGAGTTTTTCCTACCTCGGCTTCCTCAGGATCAACTTCTTATTCCTGTTGGGCAACTTTCTGTTAAGTGGGGAGTCCAGCTTTGAGGATGTTGTCTCCGTTACAGGATAGAACTCCGAGTTCTCAAGCTGGGTAATGTGTCTCCTGTTTATGGGGGAACTAGATAAGAGCTAGAGTCTCTTTTCTTCTCATAATGGCATCACTGCCATTAGTGCTTGATATATGCAAGTGTGTCCTGCCTTTCTTTATCCTCTTTAAAACCGTCTGTTTATCTGTGAGTGGCTTTTTTGTTTTTGTTTGTTTTTTTCTTGCAGTGTTTTTATTTCACAATCAGGGCAAGCAACTGAAAGTTGGGAACATGCTGAAGAACCTAATAAATCCTATATTCACATCTTCAGAGACACTTGTAGAGAGCTCAGATAGGCAAATTTAAGCATGCATGACATGTTTAGGGTTAATTCTAGTGACAGAGCATTGGCTGCATGCTCTGGTGGTTGTGCAATGGAGTTTAGTTCTGGCAATGCTGAATTTCATGTAATCCAGAAGAATGAATTTGAAAAGGATTGAACCATGGAAGGTAAATTTCAACTCCTGGTAGCATCCATCCTCCTATGTGGAATATGTCCCTGTAGTAGATGGTTAAGCAATTAGCAAATGAAGCATAAATAGCAGTGATGAAGTGAGTTCAGCATAAACACCCAGATGATGAGGAGCTTTATAGGGTGTTCTACAGAGACATTAGTTTCACATGTCTCACGGTTCTTCATGCTTAAGGAAAATTTATAGTAGATTTATAAAAGCTAATGGGAGAACAGACCATTTTTTTATAGCCTGAAGATATTTCTTTGACCATGTACTCTCAGAGGTAGGAGCAGGATAATGTTTTGATCAGGAACATTTGTAGGAGCATTTGAAAAGGATGTGCTTGTTAGCCTGGATGACTGGGGAATAGTGGTGGAGGGTTAAATGTTCACTGCAGGCTCTTGCTTCAGTTTGACTACAGTTCATTTGCTAGAAAGGATGAAGTTTAGCTGCCAGTGAGGAGAGAGTTCTCTGAACTTGCTGTGATCACAGCTTTGCATTAAGATGCATTTAATATATTTTGGGAATGCTTTTCTGTCATTTGCAATGCGGATGCCTCTGTATATGAATAGCTCTAAGTTACTCTGGGGAGCAAAAGCAAGCCTGGGTGAGTTGCTTTCTGGCTTGTTGCTTTTAAGAATTTTGAATGTAGCACAACTCAAACTGTTCTGTGTCTCCAAATACAGAACGTTATTCTGTGTTTTCCCTCTGTTAGGCCTGAGGGCACACTGAGAGAAAAGACTGATGTGTGATCATGGGGGCTGGCTGGAGACAGTAGAAATGCACTAAAACACATAATAGACACAAATTGGTTTTGGTGCTTTTCCTCATTGGTGGGAGCAAATAAAGAAAAGACGGGGAAAAAAGAGAGAGAGAGACAAAGACTGCGTGTAATTTTTTTTCCTTCTTCATGGCCAGCTTTGGTTATGTTCAGGTAAGCCTGGTAGGTGATTCCCTGGCTCTCAGGTGGTAAAACAGGTCGTGTTGCTGAGTGAACAAGTAACAAAACATGTAGCAATTTATCTCTCCTCGATTCCCATCCCATCCCTGGAGTGTGTCTGCTGCTGTTTTAGCTCATCTGTGCTTTTAATTTATGCCTTTTTTTTTTTTTTTTTTTAATAAATGATACAGCTCTGTGTCTCCCCAGGCCTGCTTGGCAGTATGAGCGAGTTTGGACATTACCCTCCTGGTTTCTTTCTAAAAGAGTGTTTATACAGTGGTCACGCACACACACGGTTGGGATAAGGTAATGTATGAAGTAGTTCAGGCTTTTTTCAGCAGGAGAAGGTTTGGAAGGTGAGGCGCGCTCGGCTGTGGGGCTGGGCAGGAGCCTTGGCGCGGTGGTGCCGTGCCGGGAGCAGCCGAGAGGGGGCAGCAGTCCCTAAGGAGTGCCGGGCTGCACCGCACTCCCGCCAGCCGGGAGCGCTCCGGGCAATCCCAGCCCTGCTGGGCTCGGAACCACTGAATGGAGCGGCCCGGAGCGTCAGGCACCTCTGAAATACAGTCTTATGCATTTGACTAATGCATAAGACTGCACAAGGACTGCTTTGATTTAAGTTACTTGCTGCCATTCTGATCTTAGGCTGGTTTAGTCGGCAGCTCTGCTGTTGATTATGAAGGTCTGTTTTGTACTTCTGTTTTGTGCTGAGAGTTACCACTTTTTAGCTTCAGTTATGTTTTGTGTTGGACTCAGTTTCCCTTCTACTGTGTTAGAGTAGAGTCTGTGTTAAGAACATGAGATTCATGAGGTGTAATTGCCTAAATGCACCTTTTTGAAGAACTATGCCATTTGGAAGCATTTTCTGCTTTATGTGTGCTGGTCTGGGTAGGCTGGGTTACATTTATGTATGGACTTCTCTTTGAAACATTATTTGAGGAGTTTGCTTATAATGATCAACATATTGTTTTCTTTGAAGAACGATTTAAAAATTGTTTAATTTTAATAATGTTATGTACACCTTGTGTACTATACTAATCTTATGTCTTACTATGTGTATTTCACCAAGACACTAAAAACTGTAAGGACTACTGAACAAACGCTACTTGTTTAAATGCATCACTACAAAATAAATAACACTTGTGAGTGTGAAGGTTGGACATCAGTATTTAATTGTTTGGGTGCCTAACAGCTTGTTAGGGCTAGCATTTGGTAACTGTTATCACTAGTGTAGTGCTATCCTAAGTTTCCGAAACTAGTTTTTTCATTTGTTCAGTCAAATTCTAAACAATATACAGGATGTGATTTAATGTGTTTTTTGAGGGAAAATGCTATCTGCTGTGAATTAACATCCTAAGTTGACTGTGGGTAAGGCCTACCTGTGTACTTAGCTTGTGTATTTTGTGTCCTTAACTTAAGGTTTGTGGAAGTACTTAATTCTTCTTTTAATTCGTTCATGTTGACTGCATGTCATTTTCTTGAGCTTATCTTCAGGAGCCTGAGTTGTATAATTTTCTCGGTTTTTCCATCTAAATGTTTTAAATTTAGCTTTGTAAAGTCTTTAATAGTGAATGATGTTTGAAATAGTGGAGACAAACAGGTTGTCAAAGGACAGTCTGTCCCTTGTACCTCTTGGGGCAGTAGAACTGTGCCCCAGGAGGCCCTTAAGTTAGCAGGGAAGGAGCTCTGTGATTGTGAAATGACACTGTGCTGCTGTCTGAAGCAAAGCTGGAGCAGACTCCCATGTGACCTGCATCCTCCTCGTGGTGTTCATGGAATAACCATTCAGTCCTGCTCTTTTCTGGCGTTGCTGTACTCCAAAGCCTAGTTTGAAATCAAGCAAGTTATGCACAGGTTCAAAATGTTTCACAGAAACTGAGTAATTATTTGGTCTCAGCAATACTGGATACTAGACAGATAGTGATCCCTCTCACCCTGAGAGAAGTGGTAAAGCTGCTCTGCATGTCAGGATGTGCAGAGAAATGACTTTATTGCACCATAAAACTGTGTGTTAGAATGTTTTATATTGTCATAACCTATTTCTGCTGTTCATAGGAAACTTTGGCCTTGTCCTGTCCAGTTTTTATGATTTTTTTGCTATTTTCAACCACTTGAGGAAACTGGTATAGCTGTCGTGGCCAAACAGCACCCATGGGGACCTTTAGCTGACTGAGCTGGTGCAGTCTTTCCAATGCTTAGCCAGGGCACGATGGGCCTACAGGAATGCACATCCATTGAATTTGTTGCTGTGAATCCTGTAGCTTTTGTGTGCTACCAGTTGGAGTTAGCAGGTTAAATGTTGGGGCTGAGGAACAGGCTGTTTAAGCAGAAGACATTAGCTTTTGTCTCGTCTCAAATCCCTGGCTTTGGAATTTGCTTACAGAAAGAAGCTAAGCAGGAACTTTGTCTTGGATAACTATAAATAGACTTTGAGTTAATTGTGCCAAAACTGAATTGCTGTTGATCGGTACAAGACACTGGTGTATAGAGAAGTGATTTTTTTGGCTTGCGATTTAATAGAAGACAGAACACTTGACTGTGGATTTTATTAGGCATTTTGTACCCTCAGCTTTTGTTGGCTGGGTTTTGAGGGTAAAAGTGTGCTTGTTTGTGATTGATTCCCTAAGTGATAGTTGACTTTTGAGATTCTGTTGTTTGTTCATGGGTCGCCAGTTTTCTGCTTGTCTTTATCATGCTTTGAAAAATTCACTTCACATTGAAAATGTTAATTTTCCTTTGTGAATGTAAAGATGTAGACCATCAGATGATAGTAAATTTGAGCATCCAGCAGTTATTTAACGAGAAGCTTGAGTCTTATAATTGGTAGTAATGGAAGGAGAGTATCAAGTGAATATAGTTTGGAAGTCTTGCTAGAAAACAAAAAAATTAACAAGTTCAGTTGTAACACAGTCACCTTTATATATTGCTGACGTCCAGATATTCTTTGTAACAGTAGAGCAGAATAAGAAAAGCACTACCAGAATTTTCTGTTACAGGAGAAAATTTTGATTGTTAAGGTTTTTTTTTTTAATCTTGATTTTCATAAAACCCCAAGCTCCAGTAAACTAACGAGAGGAAGGAAATTTTCTTCACAAACTTTCTTGCCATCACACTTGTGTCTTTTTGTTAAAAATGGCTTGTTGGAAAACTTAGGTGTTCAGAATTGTCTTTGAGTCTGTTTATGATTTTCCAAAGAAAAACACAGCAGAGCAAGAAAAACTGTCTTCTTCTGTAGGCGACTGCCAGTTCTTTTACAGATGCGGCTTTTCAGTGTTGTCAGTGGTTCCTCTCTTTACTGAGGCAGAATTACATTTAAATGGAAGGGGCTGTGAATTTTGCCTCTGCTCTTTGGTGGCTTGAGGAGGAATTCACATAGTTTTTATCAGCACCTCAGTCTGATGCTACTCACCTGCTGCAGGCAGCCCAGCTGCCAGGTGCAGGAAGAGGGGTTTAGTTCTGGGTGTAAACTGATGCAGAGGAGGACTGGGAGAGGAATTTTAAGTGGAACTGTTTTCCCTCATCACCTGCAGGGAGTAGGTTGTAAGTTTGTGTTTATGACTGACAGAGCTTCCTCTTAGACTGCTGTATTCTGTTGAAGATCATAGGCCAAAAGATGCCTGGCATGGTGAGCTCTCCTTCCCAGGGCTGGGCCATTCAGCTGCTTTTGTTTTAGCTGGGTGTTGTAAACATGCAGTGATGGAGAATTCATAACCCCTTTTGGATGATTCAGTCTTTCTGGTTGAGAAGTGTTTCTGGTTGTGTGACCTATACCTTTTAGCACAGTTAAGCCTTCAGCTGCCTGTATGTTCTTTAGTGGGTATGGAGAACATCTGATTATTTTCTTCTGCATAGCAACCTTTCACATACTTGAATGCTGTTATGCCTTCTAGCTATAGGCATCTTGTGTTTAGGCTAAATAGACCTAATTCCTAAAAGCTTCTCTCATAGGTCGTCTTCTCTAAACCTCTGACCTTTCTTGTTCCATTCCTCTGGACATCATCCAGTTTATTTGCATCAATCTTCAAGTACATTAGTATGTTTATCTAGCATGTACAATTTTGATAAATGTTGAAGAGAGAGGTTTTTTGTTGCCTTATTCAAAATATAGTTTATGAAACCTTCATGTTTGGGTCCCAGGACAGCCGAAATCTTGATCAGGCTCTGTTAGGGAATAACTCTGTCATAACTGACTTAATTTTTTTTTTATGTAAGATGAGAAGTACTGAAATATGCTTCCATAGAAAAATACTTAAAGGAAATAGTTTTTGAATAAGACTTTTGAAGACGGGGAATTGGTGCTAGCATGTCCACTGTCCTAGTCAGAATGGCTTGCTTCTCTGCTTCTGTGTTTTAATGTGACTGAAGTGAATGCTGCTAATTTATACAGATTCACAGTGGGGTTTTTTTTAAGGATTTGCTTTCACAGCTCATTTAGAGCCGCCACTGTTGTTCATAATAACTGTTCTTAGTAATACTAACTCTGAATTGCTAAGTGAAGGCTTGTCATCACATTTCTGTTATTTGCTTTTATTTTTTTCCCCATTGTAATTTCAAAAATACTCTGTCACCTTTTGGTTTTTTTTGGCCATTTTAGTGTAAAATCATATTAGTTCTTGGTTTGATTCAGTGCAAATCTTTGAAGTGTCTATGCATATGCATTGAGACATTGAGAAGGAAAGAAGGCAGAGCCTTACCTGGGCTGAGTGGGCAAGAGATGGCTTACAAGAGATGGCTTGTCTTTCATTTAGCACTAAGGCTTCCTTGTGCTGAGTTAAACTATGTGCTTGTGAAATTAGAGCTTTAGACTGGGAATGCTTTGTTTTAGTGTTCTGTGCCGTGATAGATTTCTGCAAGTATTTTGTGCAACTTGATCTGGTAAAGAATCCATCTTGATGCCATTCGTTGGGGCCTTAAAAGATCCTCCCCCCACCCAGTATGTTAGAAACCCTGAATTTATTGGCGTATGTAACTTGAGATGTTTCAACAGTTTTAGTCATGACAAGCAGAGAAATCTTGGCCACTTAAAGAAGTGAAGGTAACATGTTGGAGAAACATTAGATCAGAGTTTGATGTCAGACTTGCAATAAGAACTGTGCAGGACTACATTACAGTAAGAATTCTAATAATGCTTACCTGGGTTTTCCAGATCATTTTTAGAAAGTTTTTTGCAGAAGTAATAAGCTATCCAAGATGTTTTTAACACCTTCTCCCTTTTATGATGCCAGAGTTTGGTCAATGGGAAGAGAATTGCCGTGGTTGGCATAGATTTGGTCTGTAAAGCTTCAGCTTTAGATTTGCTTATAGCAATTGTCCGGGTCACTTCCCTGGATTCTTTGAATTTCTTTAAATGAGTGAGGACTTCACAAACCTTTATTTTTAGAAGTGTCAAACTCGGTGTCGCAGTAGCTGCCGTGCTGTGAGTCACTGCTAGATGGCGCTGTGTGACCGCGCTGGCACCGAAATAGGCGCTGAAATAGGCGCTCTTCTTGAGCACCGTTTAAATTAACATTTAGGTTAAAAATGCCATTTTGTTGAATTTTATTTTCAATTTAGTCACTTAATTGATCCCACTACAAATGATCTCCTGGCTCAGGGCCTTCTTTGCCTTGCTTGAAAAGACTCAAAAGTTCAGAGGAAACCCTAACAAGTGAGGTAAAATTTTCATTCGTTTCCCACAGAAATTATTAATAATGCAGGAGCATTGCATACATTAGGCTTGTGTAAATATCCTAGAAGGTTATTCCGAAAAAATGAGATCCACTGTCACTTCAAATATGGTTGCAAAGGAAATGAAGCAGTGATTAGTATAAAAGTCTTTTGAGATTAGAGGGATTTGTATGATTTTTATTAATTGATCATCATCCATGTATGTTCATGCTGGTTTATGAACTCTTTATTTTCAGAATCTTAGCTGGGAAAGTTTAAAATAATTTTAACTTTTTTTCTATCCTAAAATTGGACTTCTGGTTTCACTGTGTGCTATATAATTGTAAGCAAGTAGTTGTTCATTCATGGAAAAGATCATATCCAAATAAAGCTTTCTGGGTGTGGTACTAAGACACTCGCAACGTGATGCAGCCAGGGCTTTGTGTGTCCAATCAGGATGGGGTGAGGTTTTTTCATAATGATCAGCGTTAGCAAGAGGTTCTCACTGTGCGGGAGGTACAATGTGCTAAGCAGTCCGTTTCCTTTACTGTCATCCTTAAAAACATTTTAGACATTTTGGCAAGGCAGATTGTCATGGGTCTCAGGTACGTACACCAGGAAAGTTTGCATCTCTTAAAGATGTGATTCTTCCAGCAAAAGAAGAAAGTTTGCTTCAGCTGCAGCTTGTTATATATGTATCATTAAAAAAACCCCAACCAAACTCCAAAGGGTCTGTGAAGTGCAAAAATGGCATTTATGTTACCAGACTGCATGTTTTCTGTGTGCATGTATGAATTTTTTTTTTCCATTGTTAAGTGTGTTTTACTTGTTTTTTTTGGGAAGGGGGAACAGATAAAGTTGGTGAATGCTGTAGTTGTTTCTTACAGTAATGATTACGTGGATTTATTTGTTAGAGTATATTTACTTCCTGACATCTTGGTGGTTGCTGTCTTGGATCACACCTCTGCTGGTGTGTCAGTGATTATTTGCATTGTGTGTATACAACATTTCTAGTTTGACTCACCTTCCTGGCACTAACTGAAATCAGTTGATAAATTTGTACTTGAAGTTCCAGGTGTGCTACCTAGCACATACTAAAGAGCAAATATGATATTTGGCATAACACTTAGGCTTAAAAAAAAAAGAAAAATATTAGCAGAACAACTTCTTTTATAGGAAGATTCTAAGGAAATATGGAGCAGCAAAAAAAAAAGTATTTTGCTTTTCTTTAGCAGAAAAAACTTTATTAGAACCATTCTTTTCACAGTTTTTGGGGAAAGCTCTTTTGTATTGAAGAAGTGGTCTTAGGAATGCTGTGTACCAGAATGAAATGAAAAGTAGTTTCTAGCCATATATAACTCAAGACATTGAAGCCATGGTGATCTGGATTGGTTTGCAATATGTGCTTGGATGGCAAAAGTTAGATGTTTGTATTTTAAACAGGGGAACACCAAAGAAGATCTGTTGTCTTAGGTGAAAGTTTCCTCAGTTTAGAAAACAATGCATAACTCCAGGAAATATATCCGTAACTGCTGATCCCTGATCGTGATGCAGTGCTTCTCAGGTAGTTCAGTTTCAGTCTAAAATGTGTAAGAATTAGTTTAACATAATTCTCTTTCTTATTTTGCAGGTTTTCACAGCCTTTGGTTTGAAGCAGTAAGGCAGCTTCTAGGATGAATTAATAACATGTAGTTGATTCAAGTTGAGATCTTTCCTCCTGTATCTCAGTTAATTTGGTTCTGCAAGAAAATGATTTTATGAGGAAAATAATGTTTCTATATGAACTGATTTATAGGTTCTTACTACTTTGCAAGAACAACCCGTTGAAGGACTATTATTTATTTTTTTCTAGAGATCTGTGCCCAAATTGTTATTCAAGAAGGTAATTGAAGGGGTCTGCATTTTTCCAGCTTGCTGTTGGCGGACATACAAAAAAGGAAAATTATTGCAAACTGTAATAATTTTTCTAAATTTTGGTATATATACAAAGGAAAAAAAATTGAAAATCCCTCTGGACTAGGGTTGGGTCTGTTGTTTTTGTGAGACCTGGGACACAGAAGTGCCTGCTAATCAGCCTCTCACCCCTGCAGAACCTTGTTTTAAGCTTTTATAGCTGTCTTTTTTCATTTTCATTAATACAGTCTAGCTTTTTGTAAAAGCAATTCCACTCCCCTTAACATGCACTTCAGGTACCAGGAACTAAATCAAGAATAACTTTGATGTGTGGAAAGTGTGGATCCAGTTAATGTCTTGCTAACATCAAGGAGTGTGTGACCTGTGAAACAAACTGTGCTGTATTTGATACTGAGTTGTACCCATTTACTTTAGACATGTTCCAGTATTGAAAACACATGTGCCATCTATGTTGCAAACCATATCCTCAAGAAACAGATTCCTAAAATGAAGGTTTTAAAGCCTGATGAATGAGGTGGATTTAAGATGTGTTTTAAATGGAACTACTCGTATGGCTTTCTGTATGCTAAAACATGTATTTTTTAACCTCTACAGAGTCTACTGATTTTTAGCATCGATTTTTTAGCATTGTTTCACAAATGTTTTAATAGTTACACCTTGAAAATAGAGTAATGTCTTCGAAAATGTCAGTCTGGAATAAACAATGAAAAGATTGCTTTGTCAAAAAGCCCTCAAGCAAAAAACTGTTGAAATGGGACTTTCTGTCCTTGTTTAAATGTACATTTTAGCTGCTACATTAAAGTGATAGTAAACAAAGGACTGCCTTGGGAATGCTCAAATATCTATCAAAACAGGTGTTCAAAAATTGTTTTTACCATACATCCCATAGTTTAGGTTTCTAAGTTAGGTCTGGTTAGCTAAGTGAAAATATACTTGCTTTCCTGGAGCACCCCCTGGAGGTAAGGAATTCAAGTGTATTGGCTTTTTTCCTTTCATTGTATGGGGAGTTCTGGTCCTAACTCAGGCAAGACACTTTAGATAGAGATGCATAGTTTGAAATGGTATGAATACCTAGTTATTAATGCAGTAAGACCAAGTACTTTGTTTTAGCCTTATCTTCTCTTAAGTTGCATAAATCCTTTCAATGTTTAGTCAACCTTAGAGTTCTGTAGAGTTTTTGTGTGTGGAGGTGAGCATGTGAAGTGTGTTAATAAGTTACATGAAAGTAATGTGGTCAGGCTGACAATACAACTTCAAGTTCAGTTCAACTTTCAAGTTTTTTTTATTTCTTGTTGATATTTTATTATTTGGGTGGGCTCAAGGTTTTGTGTTTTATGTTCAGAGCTTCTACAATGTACTTAGTTAGCCATGAATAAGTTGATAAAAATGATCCTTGTTCCAGTTCTACTTGGCAAGTGTCATTGCTATGTCTTTCTGATATGCCTCGTGTGATAATTTTATTTGTGGATTCATACATGACCATTAAAGCAGAGAAGCAGGTACACAGTTCCTTGACACATCCTGTAAACAGCTGCAGATCTGTCTGTGCATCTGACAATGGATACTTATTGGACTGTCTTGCCACCTGCTCTTGAAATGCTATTCCTGTCTGAAAAGAAACAGAATCAGTCCACTTCTGTGTATATATATACCCTGTGTTTATACACTGAGCAGTATCCTATAAGCTAAAAGAAGCAAAACAGAAGGTGGAGGAACCACTTGGTGCAATGACACCAATCTAACATTATGTGATGGAGCTGTGAATGTGTTTGTCTGCAACCAGCACTGTGTTTTGCTGGATTCTATCCATGATGTCAAAATTCACACATGATTTCTTTTGGTGTCCGTGAAAAGAATAAGACTATTAAAGCTTTTCCCTAATATGATGTGTTAAATATTCTTAGTATGTCCTCGTACGTTAGGGATTACATGATGTTTTAGTTTTGTGAAAAAATAGTCAAACTGAAATGTGCTGTTTTGTAACGAAAGTTCATGCAACATTAGTAATTAACTATTATATATAGATTTGCTTGCTGTTTGGCAATGGATGTTTCTCAATAGGTACCAAAATTATTTTAAATAGAAGAGTATGATAAGATTCTGTTTACTAGGAGAAAGAAGCAGGTAAAATATACTTTCATATGTTTTTAGCTTTGCACTAGACAAACTAACATTTTGCACTAGACAAACTCATATCTGGGCTGATTGGGTTAAAAGGAAGTATAGTGGATAGTTCCACACATGAGAAAAACAAGATACTGTACTCAGGGAAGGAAAATGCTCCTTTATTTCTGCTTATACTTGCAAAGACCCATTTCTCTGAGTGCTGAAAACTTCACAGGTATGTAATGATGAACAGCTGTTGTAGAAGCGCAAGCTTTTGTCGCTGTTGTTTATAATATTTGAATTTATAGATCTAAAGTGGCACCTGTTATCTAGGTGCCATCCAATATTGTTTGACCAGCACATGCAATTCCAACTTGAGTCACTTCCACATGGGAGTCTCATTAAATACAGTAAATTGTGTGGGATACAACATTATTTAAATTTGTCCTTGGCTACAATGTGCATAAGAGGTGAAGGAGGTGTAAGGGTGTATGCTATGGGTGGTTTTCAAGAGAGAAGGGATTAGGCCACACTTTAAGTCTCACTTTGTGGGGGATCAATATGAGTGCAGAGAAACAAGTGGTTTCTGGAAGAAAGAGAGAACACTTTTGGAATTGTGATCATCTTGATACTCCCTGGAATGGAATGGTCCCTCTATGGGAATGCTAATTAAAAAGAAAGATTCTGGTTTTGCTATCAGTAATATTATAGTTCTTCACTTTATCCTCAGTCATTTTCAAATCTGAAGAAGAAAAAGGACCTATTTGTCTTCTTAGTTAGACAACCAATATAATTCTTTTCCTGGAAAGTATTTAATGCAATTATCAGTTACACTTGAAGAATAAACTTTGGTTTACATGTTCCATTTCAGGGTTTTTGGTTATCTCCCTATCCTGTTAATTTCCTGTGGTTGCCATAAAACAACTTTCAAATACTTGCATTCAGCCTGGTGGTCATACCATCACCTCATTCAGCAGCAGAAGTGAGGTACGAGGAGTGAGTGGACTCTGTGTGTTGTGTGGAGTTAGTGCTCTGTATTGTTTGTAAGAAACACTGTAACTGAAGAACTTCGTGTGTGTTGTTACGTCTCAGGATATTTCTGGGCTTCAGTATAGTATATGTTGACTACAAAGCAAAAACCTCACCCCTGAAAGTGTAATGTAAAAATGTTAAGTTAGAAAAAACCAAACCTCAAACAGGTAGACATTTACCCTAAAACTGTGACAAAATCATTTTTTACCAGGCTGAGATTGCCTTGACTTTGTTTACACTGTTCTCAGATGTATCACTTACAAAGGGCAATCATTTTCTGGAGTGACCAGAGACAAATATCTAATAGGCAATGAGCTTTGCTTATCACTTTTTCATTGTTTTGTTACCTAAATGTGAGATTATTTTGAAGAAATGTTTTGGTACCTTTCTTAGTATCTTAAATGAAATCTTTCGTGAGTTGCCTTGAAAAATGTGTTGGTAGGTTGAAAAAGTAGAAATTGTTTGGAAAGGTGGTTTATGTGAGGGGCCATTCATATTTTGAGGGAAGGTGGTCTAAGTCTTTCAGCTGCAGTGATGTTTCTGTATGGGAGCTATTCAGAGTAGACAGCCCATTGTGAACTATTTAATATAGATTTTAATTAGAGTGCTGTTCCTACCACCTGCTGAAGTAGAGTTGGAATGTCTCCTGACCTGAAATGAATGCACGTGTTCAGTATTAATACTGCATGTCTGGATCCAGACAGCAATCTTTCATTTTGACATGCACATAGTCAAAGTAAATTAATGTTTAAAATCTGAATACTTGAAGTTCAGCCAGAGTGCATTCATAATTATCTTCAGGCGAGTTTAAATGGGAATGTGTATGCTATTTTTATTCTTTATTTACAGTACGTACAGGTAAAATTTGTGATAATACTATATAAGTTAATTATGTTAACTTGTTTTTTTCCTATTTGTGAAAGTTTTTATTAAAAGATTTTGAAACATTTCAGTGACAGCATTGAGGTTCTGCATGGTTCAGTGTGTGCTGTGTGAGTTTTTTCCTAATCTAATTTGTTTTTTAGTTGTGTATATACATGCAATTAGTCTTAGAAATTACTGTTTTGTTTCAGGAAGGTCTAAATTGTTGTAGATTTTGTGGTCAGACAGCAAACTTCTATCTCAGAAGAAGCATTCTCCAGTGAACAGCATTGTGGCCTTTCAGAGATTTGATTGTGACCACAGTATCCCCTCCCTTAACATGTGTATTCTTAAACCTCCCAGAAGAAGGTAGTTGGTCTAAATGTTGCCATTCATTCTATCCCGGATCACACTAAGCAAAACTATTTTAACTCGTATATTTAAAAGAGAGCTGCAGCTCTGACAACACAAACATTTTGACACTAATTTTTGTTTGTAAGTCAAGTAAAGTTCAAGCACTTAAGTACTTCTCAGCACAAAACTTTAAAATGTTGCAAAACTGAGGTTCATGGATTTGTCTGCAGAAATGACAATTATTGGCAAGAAAGCTGATCAATGTACTGCTGCATCAATTGCTTTTTACAGTAACATGACAGCAGGAAATCTTTCCAGTGATTCTTTTCTTTTTGTTTGTTAAAAATTAATAAGTAATTCTGATGATTACTGGAGGTCATGTTCAAAGATTTGAAAACTGAAAAGCCTATTGGTACATTATCTATTTTACTTCTGTTGAGACTATAATGAACATAGGTCCAAAGCTGTTACCTGTAGAGCAGTGTTCAGCTTTAAGTAGTTCAGAGAAACAGACAGTGTTTTAAAATCTGAAACTTATAAAGAACATAAATTTGTGAAAATCAGTCAAGCAAAATAGACCATCCCATCCCCCAAACCACCCCAATTTATTTTGAATTATTAACAAATATAAAAATGTTTGTGTTAGTGTAACTGCATCTGCACATGGATTGCGTTTGAATCTGAAAGAGGTGTTATCCTGATACTGGTTTTTGCTGGTAAATGTCATCTCTGTAGATTCACAGGAGAAATGTAAACACTGATAACCTGTAGTAGGTGAGCTCTGAATAGGAAGTTTTGCTGCTGCCCAATGAAGAATCTTACTTCTTCTTTTGAACTCATGATTGATGACTGCTAGCTGAACAAAGAATGAGCAACCAGATTTTTTGTACTTAATTTTTCTTTCATTAGATAACTTTCTTGCTTGAATTCAAGTTTTACTGTCTAATTATAAAATCTCTTGAGTGTGGAAATTTATTGGTTAAATTTTCTGCTCCAGTCTTTTATGTATCCTATTTATAGTGTTTATGGGTCCAACCAATACCTTGCTTCCAGAAAGATTCATTTGTGGTGAATCTTACAGCAGTTTTTCTTCTTTCCTAGTTGACTAGAGAATCTGTTTTTAAGCAAAAATAGATTCCTCACTTCTTCTTGTCTTACTGGCCTCTAGAAAGAAATAAATACTGTTTTGTGTCCTTGATTTTACAGCAGGAGATGCATATGTGTGATTGCAGAGCCACGTGTTTTTGAGTAATGTTCGTTTCACTGTATTATGCTTTGGAATACTAATTCTTTAGCTGTGTAATTTTTTGATCTTCAGGTGGAAAGTAGCTGCATTTCTAATCTGCTGGCTCTCTTAGTTGTCAGGAATTTTTCTTAAATTCTTACAGGGTTTTTTTTTCTGTGTTACTTGTGTGAGTAAAAAAGCCAACAAAACCCAGCCAGGCATTGATACATGTACTTCCAGTATGCTATCTCATGTTCTTATATCTGTATCCACATCTTAAGTTATTATACAGTCTTCTTCTGTGGGATTCCGTTCTAACAAAATACAAAGTACCAGAATCAAACACTGAAAACATCAATCAAGGAAAGAGAACACTGTAAATATCAAGAGCAATAATTCACAAGGTTTTAACTATGTCATTTCAATAAATAGGTAATTTAAGTCTTCATCTTAATATGACATAAATCAGCAAAAATTACTTTTTTAAACCATCTTTTGGCCTACTTCTTTGCTGGTCTCCCAATCCCTGGTGTGAAACAAATGTTGGATTTCAAGAGAAATTTTTCTTCTGTGTTGCTGTTTTATGAAAAGGACAAGCATGTAAAGTGTGAAATGTTACAAGGAATGCTTTATGACTCTTACTCTTAAATTCAATACAGCTGTTGAATTTATGCAGATTTTCCTTCTTGTTCCTCTTAAGCATCAGATAGTGATCATTGCAAATATGTAACTAATAATGTCTGCCTACAAAGTAGTGTAATAATAACTGGGGGTTCTCTTCAGCAAATGTTACTGTGTCTTTTGCTATGGTCTGACAGGCATGACCTACATTTAAGAAAGCCCTCTGGGTCTGTCTGGTTCATTACTGTCTACTTGCAGATGCTTCTTCATAGATGGTTAGTTGAGATGCTCTTTCAGACCTCAAGGTTTATTTTGCAACGTTTTGCTGCAGTGGTTTTGCAAATTTATGTTCTCCAGTAGTAAGAGCTTGGCTTGTTTAATAGAATCTATGTGGAACTTAGTTTTAAGCATCTTTCTGTCTTTGTAATAGGAACATTGAGAACATTTTCATTTTTATGTCACTGAGCTTCAGGTTGTTCTGGGTTGTTAGATAAAAGTAAACACAAATGAAATACCCAGTCTCTATTCTAAATTCTGCTTGAGAGCCTGTTTTCAGTAGACTGTTGGAAATGGTTTTGCACATAATTTCCAGGCATTTCCAAACCAGTGGATTTTAATAGTAAAGGAGACTGCCTTGTATTTTCTCCTTTACTAATAGTAAAGGCTGCTTGTTGTAACTGGCATAACTTTTAAAGTTATGTAGTAATGATCTTTAAATCAATACTGCTTGTGTTTGAAATGCTAATCCAGCAGACTGTATGGTTTGTACAATTATTAATACTCTTTGTCTGTGTTGCTTAGTAGTTAAGAGGTTAAACAGTTCATGGGGGGTGGTGGGGGTGAACAAAAGCAGTTTGCATTTTGTCAATTTTCAACTGCAGATATCAGTAAATCATTGCAGCAGCCTTCCTTATCAGTTGTTTGCACAAAAAAATAAGTGGAATGGGGGAGTGGAGAAAACCTGTTAGAGTTGTGTCTGAGGGGACCATCTGCTGTGGTTCCCAGTGTTGGCAGTGTGATAAGGGATAAGCTGTGTAAACAGAGGTACCACAAAAAAAGGCAGGCCCGGTTCAGGGAGGCATATGTATGATTTGGATTTGGGTTGATAAGAGCCTCAGAAAGTCAGGGATCTTAGAGTAAAAGTCTGTTAAGCAGAGGAGTGATGTATTTAATCTCAAACTCCAGATGTAGCTTATTAGCATGAGTTTGCCTTTGGACTAACTTCTGTAGCTTTCTTCTGATTTATTGGGACTTCTACAAACAGAAAATATGGATGAGTTGCATGGTTAATCCAAATATTAATACAAAATGCTGACACTTTTGTGTTTTGGAAACTAGTGGTTTGTATTAGTGCTTCATCAGCAAAGATAGATAAAGATTTGAAGAATGACCAGCAATGTTAATAAATGTTTGATTCTTGGGGAAGAAATAGCCAGGTGGCAGAATAAGCATGCCCACATGAACAGTCAGAGGATAAGCTGAATGGTGACTACTCACCTGGCCACAGGTGTCTCTCGTGTATCTCAATTTGATGTCTATATCTTAGACCTTTGGAAAGATGTGAAATAGAGGCTGCCTCTGGAAGTAGGGAGGGGTTTTCCTGAGCCTGTTGTTAGTCACACAGTGGTTGCTCATTACAGCAGGGTGGGGTCCACCTGCAGTGTAGACAAGGCTGCATGGATCAAAGAGCCCTAGCTCTGTTTGGACTAGGTCAGGCATCTGTTACTAAGGCCTCTCTAGCTAGTTCCAGTTTAAATTTCTGTATTGGGGTCATTTGTGTCTGGTTCTATGGTGACTGAAATACTGGAAAAGGGGGAGTGGTTTTACATTAAAAATGAAGTTAAACTTTCCACCTGTCAGTTTCTGTCTACTTACCACAGTGTTTAGGGGAAACATATGCACAATTTGGAATTTTTTTGGTTAACATGAGGCTTTTGCTACTAAGATTCCTTCAGCCATGTATAAGACTTAGTAGGGATGAATTCTTTGGGAATACCACACATAGAATAATGTTCTGAGGGAAGGAGAATATGGTGAGCTGCTTACTCCTTGTCCAGGACTGTCTCCCTTTCCATCACACAAACTCTCCTCTCCAGTAGCTACATTGATAAAGGTAATGGCTTCTTTCAGTTGGTGATGATGTGTGAAAACTGAAAAGGTGCCAATACCTCTGCCTTGCTAACTGCTGGAATGGGATATGCCACATTTGGGGAGACTTAGCCTGGGTGGATGTTGGCAGGAGGGTATGTGGTATTACTCCTTTGGGGTGGAGTAGCTGCTATGAACTATTACCCTCTGTGAGGGCTTGAAGCCTGGAATTTGAGGTGCAGAGGTTTGACACAGGCTGGAACCTGGAGTCTGTCTCAAACCTTTATAAGAAAGAAGGAAATTTTCAAATCTAAGAGAAGTTTGAGCAGGGATGACCTTGCAGGTCCATTTACTTTCTGGTGACTATATAAGATCTGAAGATTTCTGCTGCCTATAATTGTGCCAGTAATTATGTAAATGTATTATTTTCCTAACTTTGGAATCTGGCAGCAGGTTTATAATAGCCCTGTCTAAAATACATCTGCTGCTTTCTCTGATGAGTGCTCCCAGACCTTTCTGTGCAGGGCTTGACTGATGTCGCTGCTGCACGTGCAAGTGAGTGATGCCCATTTGTGGTAAGATTTGCATCTGTGGTGTCCAGTGATGGGACAAAATGCAATATGCATGAACTGAGATACAAGAAATTCCATTTAAACATCAGAAAAGGCTGCTTTTTTTATACTGATTTTGATCAAATCCTGTAACATGTTTCTTGAGGTGTAGAGTCTCCATCCATGAAGACATTTAAAGTCCAACTGACCACAGTCACGAACAAACTGCTCCAGTTGCTCCTGTGGCTGAGGATGGAGGTTGGACTGGAGGCTCTCCACAGGTCCCTTTCCACCTCAGCCGCTCTGTGGTTCTACAAAATACTGTAAGCTTCAGAAGCTTCTAGATAAGGAGGAAGATGTTGGGGAGGAGAAAAGACTTTTTTTCCTTTTTATATGAAGTCTTCTGAGTTGTGGGTCGTTGGTGTTTATATTTTCAGTCTGTGGGTCTACACTTGGATACTAGGATATCATGAGGTGTCTTTATCTCTCTTGCAGGGGAGGGAGGCTGGTTTTCTTGCACTTGCGGGAAGTGAGGGAAGACAGAGAAGAATTTTACATAATTTTCCTGTATCTCATGTAAAGTGTTTTCTAACTCATCTTTAGGTAGTTTTTATGAAGTTGAATTCTGTACTAACCTAGGTGCTACTGTCTTTATCACTTTTTAAATGAAATGAATGCCCAAGTCTCAGTAAGGAGAAATGTGATTCTGCTACCATTTCCTTTGATCAGACTATGATCAAAACTTTAGAATCGATGTACTGTTCGGAAGAGTGGCTTCATTTTTTTTTCCCTCTCAGTTCAGGCTCAGTTATTGATTATGTGTGAAATACTATTGAGGGATGAGAAAGAACTCAAAGTGAGCATAAAGTACTTCTTAAAAATAAATTTTCAAGGCTGAATGCAGCACTTTGTCTTTATTAAACCAATTGATGTTTCTTTTATACTCTTTTCGGTTTGTGAAGGTTTTCTTCTTTTCCTGACAGCCTTTTACCTTCATGCTTTGGAGACCTTCACCTTTTATTGCTAGGGATTAGTTATACTTTCATTGATTCTCATCTTGGTGGAATATTATATTTCGTAGCAAGAGTTTCATATGTAAGGCTCTCCACACAAAAGTTTGACTGAAATTAATGGCACATTTGCTAGATGGTAGAAGTTGCTGGTTTTTCTTGGATCTTGCAAGATGAAGAAGATATTAAGAGCTTGTCTTTTGTTGTAGGGGATGTGTAGGAAATAGCTTACTGCTGGTGTATCCCTGTAGAAAGAGTAAAGCTTTATCAGAGGCAGAAAATGTGACCTGGAGAATTTAAGTGGGTACCTGTTTGTCATCCGAACAAGATAAATTGTGTGGGTATATTTCTACATGTTGCTTAAAATGCTGATTTAATGTATTTTCTTTCTTGTCACCAAACATCTGGTATGCTACAAATAACCTACTCTCCTTAGCATATTAAAAAAAAAATCTAAGTGCTTTAAATTATTGAGATTCTGCTTAACGACATGTACATAATTATGAATAAATTGGTGGTTTAATTAATGACACTTTAATAATTCTTTTACAATTAGATTGAGTGATAGAAAGCAATTGCAAGCTGAACTAATTGTAAAGTTATTTTGCACATTGTTCCTGTGTTATCTGCAGCATATGTTTATTAATACTTTCTTTTGCTATAATTCTATCTTGGCTTACTGCAAACTCAATGCATTATGAAACAAAAGATTGTATTTCATATAACCATGAGAATAATATTTCAAATCTGTCTTTATGTCTGGTCTGCTTCATTAAAAAGATTACCAGAGGAGAACATTGTGGGTCAGAAGCAGGGTTTTATTTTTCTTTATTCTGATCTGCTATGGACTTTTAAGTTCTTTTAGTGGTTTTGAAAGTCTGTGTTACCTACAACAGCATATGTTAGACGCTTGTTTCTTTGTAAACACATCTGTCCTAATTATGTTGCATTCTTTTCATGTTTTGACGCCAAATATTGGAAGCTGTGTAGCTAAAACCTGCACTCAAGCTCCTGTCTGCTTTTTCTCACTTGAAGAAATAAAGTTAACCTTTCCAGGTGTTATTTGATGTGCTGGAGGCCTTTAAATAGTTTCAACATTGAGTTCAGCTTTCTGTTTGCTCTTTTCCAGTTTCTGCAGTTTTTCTGAGATTTGCCACTTCAACTAATAAAACTAATTAGAACTTGAAGAGTGTGGTTTTTGCTTTTACAACAGAATTACTTTCAATGGAAAATAAATTATTGCCAAATGAGTTGAGTCTGTCAACCTGCTGTATACCTGCCTTACTCTGACAATGTAAGCTGTCTAAAAGATTAATTGTGTGTGGGGAGAGACCACATGTCCTTCCCTGGCTTGTGCAGTGGGGAGGTGGACTAATAGAAGGGAATGCAGACTGATGGAGAAGTAATATTTCAGATAGATTTTTTTTTCATATCCTTTTCTCTTTCAAGTCATCTTTTATTTGTGCTGACTTTAAAAATCAGTGTATGAAAGATATCACAAAAGTGCAGTACATTGGTTTCTTCAATAAGACTAAAGAAGCCTTTATAGATGGAAAATAATTAAAAGAGGTAATCATTATCAGAATGAAAAGTTCTCTTGTCTTGAATTGCGATCAGTTTCAAAATTGGTTTAGCTTGCTCAATTACTGTATGCTGACATAAGGAGTGTATTGGGAGCTTTGGTAAGAGAAGCAACAAAGATGATCAAATAACAGAAATGTGCAGTCAGACACCTTCCTTCCCTGCTGTTCCAAATCATGGCCACCTGATTTCGGCTGCTGGGAAGCAGGAGGTGATGGGCACACAGATCCTTTCTTGTGGTAGCACATCTCGGTGTCCTGTGCAAATGGGAAGGGGGTGTGGGCTGCTGGCAGGAGTGTTCAGGGGAGCAGGCAGCTCACAGCCACTGCCCAGTTCTGGGGCTGGGCATCAGCTGTGGGATGTTACTCCCAGCTGTTGCTGCATTTCACTGCTCTGCATCCTTACAGGCCACCCATTTGTATGTCAGATCTTGGAAAGCTAGGAAGGATTACTTATTTTTACACATTGGTCCTGTATCTTCAGCCTTCTTAGGATACAAAGAAAATATCTTGCAATTGTGTTTTTGTTCTAGAGTATAGGTCTCTGCTTCTGTGTTCTCTGGGGCAGATAGATCAGCAGGCACATGAGGTCTCATGACCTTCATAAAAACTCATGGAAGCAGTTTTGCTGTTCATTTTAAGGCGCAAAGCAGCTTTTCCCATTTGCTTGTATTTAACTTGGGAATTATAAAAGATCTGTGGAACATGTTGCAGGTAATCTGCAAAACATTTAGCTTTGTGTGTGTGTGGATGTCTTTTTTGGTGCATCTTAATTAAATAGCAGTATGGATAACACAATCCTTTTTCCACAGTCTACCACAGTGGGCAGTTCCCTAAAATAAAATTTAGGAATGTTTGACTAGAAATTTTATTTTATGTGTGCAAGAAAAGTTCCTTCTACAGGATCAGGAGGGTGAGTTTGGTTGCTGCTGTTCAGAGTTGAAAATAGGGGTCAGTTTGTTGGTAGACTGTTTAGGGGGTGTGTCTGGGGGGAAGGAGAGCTACCATCACGTAGAAGAAGCAGTGGGAATATGAGTGGCTGTCACTAGGGAGTTTAGAGAGCGGGACCTGATATCTGGTTTGTAGCTTGGAGTGCCCCAGTGCTCAGCCTCACCAGCTCTTGCACCAGCACAGTTCTGCCAGAGTACAAGAACCTTAAACTGTGAGCTGCATGATGCCAAAAGCTGTAGCTTTGATACTGCTGTTTCAGAATGTACCAATTCTGAAAAAGTGCGGGATAACTAATTTGTTCACATTTTGAATGATACAGGATTTTAACAGCAGTGACAGCATTGTGGTCTGGTTCCTTCATTTCATGCCATATGTCACACTTGTAATTTAATTCTGAAAAGTGCTTGCATAATGATTTAAAAGTGCTTTAAGTACTTGACAGTACATCATCAGTGTAGGAGAAGTCAGTTTGATTCTGTGTGAATTCCCTTCTAGTCCTTTTGACTAGATTATTCAGCACCTTGTTTTAAAGACAGATGACATGCAAGTGTCTTTTGAAAGTCAATTGTATAACTTGAAATTAGAAAGTAGTGCAGAAGTGTTAATGATAGCACCAGACAGAATATTGTGATACACGACACAGCATGACAGACTTAAGCCTCCTACGAACTCACCTTGCCACAGGGCCTTTGTGGTGTCACAACTCCGTGGTTTAATAGCCATCAGACATCCAGTCTCACAACTATAACCCCTATAGCCACTGCTGAGCTCCTAAGGCCAACACATTTAAAGCTGAGTGAGTTTTTGGATATTGACTTGGACTCTCCTAAGCTCACCAGCCATGCTGGCAAGGCAGAGGTGGTAACAACTGTAATTAAATGTGGTCGTCTTTTCATTGACTCTTTGAATGCTAAATAAAGGGCAAGAAAACCCCCAATTATTTTAGCAATCTAATGAGTGATTTTCTTTTGATCACAAAGCTGTAGAATGCAGAGAGCTGAGCTTGCAGGGACAAACTTAACATTTTTTTTTAAAATAACGTATATACACATCTTGCACACTTTTGTTTCTAGCTCTTGAAGACATCTGCTTCAGTTTTCTCTTTTGTAGAGTATGAGCTCAGATTTAAAGCAAACAGACAAACCTACCCAAACTGCTGTTAGTGGAATCTGTGCTGATAGGTTGGGATTTGAGATCTTCCTAGGACTGGCAGGTTTTTTGAGAGCTGAGCACTGGTTAAGTGAGGAAACTTCAGTTTTAGAGCTTTTACTTGTGTATTTATGTAGAATGTATGACAAGTGTCTTCTGAAATTGCACATTTTTTATCATTTATGCACCAAACCTTAGATTACGCTACACGATTTGCTTCTTTCCAGTTAACGAGTTAGGCAGCTTAGTGGGGAGTCTGTCTTTAGGATTGCCACGCGAAGAATTAAATGTATTTTTTATAAATGTATAATGAATTAACTTCCTTATTGGAAAAATGTGATTGCTTAAATGACAAAACAGCATGGGGGCAATTTACTGTTTTGGAGAGTTTATTTTTAGCGCATGTTGTCTGAAATTTGTTTTTTGAATAGCTAAATAATGAATGGCTCTAAAATCAGATGATGATTGTTGTTACGAAAATTCCATTCTTGTCGTTTCCAGTTCTGAAAGCATTTGCTATTTATTTTGTTTGAGTTTTCTAACACATTTTCCAACATTTAATCAAATAAATCTTAATAAATTACTGAAAATCTGCTTGCTAATGGACTAATGGTTTTGGGTTTTATGTGAAGTAAAAGGACAGAGGCTTTCATTGCTAAGTAGGTAATAGTCTCAAAAATTTTGAACGGTAGCTGGTGACAGTTGGAATTTTACTGTGAGATGCTCTCTGTCCAGAGATTGGCACAAAGCAGTTTTATATTTCTATATTATATCATTGAAGTTCTAAAATAATTAATTTTGTGTATCTTAAAAAAAAAGTCACTTTTTATTCTGTTTTAAAGAGATGCTCTTTGTTTGCTATTATTCACCAGTTCTTTTGTTATTAGACAGAAGTGTTATTTTAAATCTGCAGGATTTCTCCTGAAAGTTCTCCTAAGCACAACTGAGTTTTACTTGATTTGTTTTCTTTTGGATTGATAAGCCCTGAGGTAACAGAGTAAAATATGTCTTCTCTTCATAGTTAAGGCATCCAAATACAAAGTAATAACAACAAGAGGATAGTTGGCCCCCCTGCCTGCCATCTGTGATGGCCAGCTGCTGGATTGCACTGTGTTGTGTTGGAGGAAAGGCACACGCCGGAGTTGCTGGGAGATGAAAAGCTGGCCTTGGGAACTCTGCTCCCCAGGAACATGCAGCCTGCCTTGGGCTCCTTCTGTGGGGCAGGTATCTCCTAATCCCTCACATGGCGTGCATTCGGTTACACGCGTGGTGTTGGCATTGAGCAGCAGAGGGGGGGTAGGCTGCCCGAGAGGCCTGTAAGGAAACAGCAGTTCCCACTTGTGTTCCCTTGGTTCTGTGTTCAGGAGCAGGTAAGTGGCTGTCACTTGTGCACGTGTAAAGGCTTTCCTGTGTGTGTTGGCCTGTGCAGACCAGCTTGAATTCTCACTTCGTTGGGCAAGGTGGCCTTCAGGACCGTGCACCTGAGCTGCTGCCTTGCCCAGGCAGAGCCTCTCCGTCCCTGCCAGAGCACTGAAATAGTCGTCCACCAAACGTGGATTAGATGTCATTACTTCCCAGGGTGCGGAGGAAAAAGGAAAGCAGAGAGGGGAAAAATAATAAATAATCACATGTGATCCATTGGCTTCCTGTGAACACTGAGATTTCCTGCAGAGATTCAGGAAGGAATAGTTGTATGCAGTAATATTATTAAATTTATTCTAGATAAATTCTCAGGAGATTGAAGTTCTAGTTTTGGTTGTTTTTTTTGTTTTTTTTTTAAACTACTCTTTGTCTCAGTGGATGAGTTCTTTAATTTATTTAGACAGAAGTTGCATATGCAACATGTTAGGGCTTGCTTCAAAAAAACTTAGAGGGAGGCATAGAAAGTTGTTGGTGAAAGACAGGAGGAGCAAGCTGAAGATTTTATCAAGAATCTGAAAATGCTTGGTTTTGTGTCGAAAGTGTCTGATTTGAAAGATGGTAAAAGAAAAAGAGCAAAGCTGTCTTGAAAGTTGGGGGTTATTTGTCCTACTAGTGTCAGAAAGAGTGGGATTGCTAAAGCTAACAAGCTAGTTTTTCCTTCTCTTTAAAAGGATAATAGGAAGAAAAAAAATCAGGTTTATCAGTATGGTGATTTGTCTGTAGTAGTTTTAATTTACAGTTTGATTGCACTTTGTTTTTCTCTGTTACAGCATGTAGCTCACTCTTGGTGAGAAATGACCAATTCTTTTGTGTTGCTTTTGTGGTTCTGTGAATGCTTTTTTCCTCAATTTAAAGTGATGTTTATGATTAAAGTGGTATGAGCAGTGTTTTTCTGAGTTACTGGACAGACAGAGCTAATTAAAGGAGCTGTGAAAATGAGGTTTGATGTAGAGAATGATCAGTGAGAAAAGCTCAAAATGAGAGTTTCAGCTCATACTAGGTGAGAAACATTGGAAGGGATATGACTTGTTACACTACTGTGTTGCTACTGTTGTGACAGGCAGCTAACTAAAACCACAAAAAGCTAAATTTTAAAATACAGTGCTTTTGTATGTGCTGTAAGCTTAGCTTCTGAAATTCATTACTGGAAGTATCTTCGAGGCCAAAGACTGAGGAAATGACTTCATACCTCATAAATTAGGTGAGATATCGTTACCTATGGGCCTAGAAGCAGCTTCTTTCATAACTCACTTGCTCTTATTTTTTTGACATCTTCTTGTGAAAGAGCCTGTGTGCCCTTCTGCCAGACTATGAGACAAAGAGAGACTGGCCAGCGTGTCAGCAGTGAGGAAATTGCTAAGCAAAACACGCTTATCCTGTACTACTAATATTTTGCATCAGGTAACTGTCCAAAGAGTATGTGGAAGAAGTTGTAAGGATTATTTGTTATTCAAATAATATCCTTGTAATTTGTGCAGCTTTCAGTGTAGAGAACAAAAACGTGCCTATTTTATGAAATCACTGGGTTTTAACAAACAGCAATAATATTAAGTGTGAGAATTCTTAAGAAAATTTTATTTTCTTCATGAAGAGTAAGTACTTCTTGTACAGTGTCAGACGGACTTTTTGCAACTTTCCTAAATGTAGCTGGCATTTGCCTGTCAGGAATATGTTAAAACTCTTCATAATATTTAACGTTTACAACCTGTCCACAAAGCTTTGTTTCATACTGTACTGCTTTTTTCTGTCTTCATTCATCACATGGGTGTTGGACTAAACTTTTTGGCGTTTGTATTCCTAAAATATGTGACTCTGTGTGAAATAGAGATGTATATTATGACTGCCTGATCCCAAAGCCTGCTAGAGAAAGGGATTTACATATCTTTTTCATGGTATCTTTTGTATTTGTGCCTATACCTCTTTGAATGAAGATATTGTAGAATAAAATTTTAAGTAGTATTCTCCTAAGTGCAGTCACTGTTTGGTACTGAAGTGATTTCAAAATGATATGTAGTCTAGTGTAGAGAAATGGGATGGTGCTATCCAGCACAAAACCCCTATGTTGTGTAGAGTTTCTAAATGTTTTGTAGGTAAGTTCTTAGCAGTGTGCCAAAAGCTTAAGGAGTAAAAGATGGTGACACCACCTGAGCACATTTTTCTGCTAGAACTGCTCAGGTAAAGGGAGGAGGAAGCGGAGGCTTTCCCATGTGTGCTGCTGAGTTTTTAAATTGTTTGGTTTCAATGCAAAATACAGATCTACATAAATGACAAAGGAAAAGTTAACCATTAATTAATTGGTAAAGAAAAATACTTAGCAATTATTCTTAACATGTGAAAATGTCAAGTTTAGAATCTGCAGAAGTCTGTCTTAAAGTGGAACAACTACTTACGTATAGAAAGAAGTATTTTTTGTGGTTAGCAAAGAAGGACTTTGGTAGAGGTTATAACTTACTTAGAGACTGGAATTCAGAGCAGGCTATTATTTTATGACATGAATTTGAAGTTAAAGTTGTGCTTCTTCACTACAGTAAAATAGAAAGCAAGTAGCTTTACATAACTATGCTTAACCTTGAAGCCTTGCTGTCTTACTTTTCAAACCAAGCTGATATTCAAAGCTGCTTCAAAGCAGCAAAGTCATCCTAAAGATAACGTTTAATCTTTGCAAGTGTTGAAGTGGTGACATGTTTTGTGGCTAGCGTTGTTGAAAGACTGTAATGGTTAAGAATTTGCTACTATTCATGTGTTGGCATAAACTTCAGCATGTTACTTTACATTACGTTGTCAGAAGCTACTGTTAATGATTAAAATTGTTTAAAGAAAAACAGATTTACTTTTTAGCATTTTTTGTTCTGACTGAAATTTCCATTGAAGTTCCATTGTGTCAAATGTTATAATTTGGTTGGAAGAAAAAGGCAGGCTTTCGGTAGAGGAGGAAAATATCAGTTCTTCTTCAATGAAGTGTTAATTTAGGTTTTAATGTGTTTTGGGCCATTTTTCAGCTTCAACAAGCTGGTAGTCAAAAATGACTAGAACACTAAGATTGAAATGAGAGCGAGCTTCATAGTTCCAGTTAGGAATGATGCAGAAAAATTATATTTTTCTCCAAAATAAAATAGTAACTTGAAACATTTTCACTGACATTTAATGAGAATTTCTTGAACATTTAATATTGATATAGATAAAAGGGGAAAAAAGTTTTATTTGAAAAGCATTAAAAGTATAGTTTGTAACACTGTAAGGATCTCTTCCACTTTTTTTGTGAATTGATATTTAATGAAATTGTAAGTGTTTGACTTCCTGTATTTTTTCAAATGGAAGATAGATTTTCTGTTGAACTTCAGTATTGATGTGTCTGAAATGCGTTACCACTGATTTTGAAAGTCAAACAATTTGAAACCTGAATAGGTTTTTTTTAAGTAGGGGGGAAATTAAACTTACAGTGCCATGAGGTAAACAGTTTGCTGGTACACACTGATTGAAATTAATTTGAGTGGCTTATCCTGCAAGCCCATCAACAAGGTGGTTCTTGTGCTAAAAAGTCTGCTGGAGTTTCTGGGAGTTGGTGACACAGCATTGGAAACTGAGCTACAGGCCTGCAGATTTTGCTGCAGCAAACATTTAAAGCACTGCCTTGAACTATAATGGCACACTGGCTGGGGAACGTGTCTGTGCTGCCTGTTGATGTACAGCTTTCCTGCCAGTCATCTACTTTTGTATATAAGCTCTTCTTTGTAAATAGCATTGAGGGTGAGATGGCACCTTCAGTAAATCAGTTATCATGGGAGAGGGCATGTAGTAAGTTTGAAAAGTTTCAAGTGCAGGTTTGAGATTGCCTTTTGGCGTTAAGTTACAGCAGATGTTGGATTTATTCCAGATCCTTAATAAGAGATGCGGGTTATAGTTTCCACTTGGCAAGTTACCAGCCTAAAGAAAAAGGCTTCTATTCATGCTGTTATAATGGAAACTATTCTCTTTACCTTAGTCTTCCACAAATGCAGCTCATTTAGTGGATAAAAATATCTCCTCATATTCATAGATTTCAGTCTCCTGGTTATTCATAGCTAGGCTGGTTTGTTGCTGTTTCAGAGGTCTTGGGCAATACAGGCAGATCTGTACAATAGTGAGAAAGCTTCCTTTGAGGCTTGACTGATACCTTCTTGTAAAGTAAAAGGAGCTGAAGAGAAGTCTGGTAGTGGGCTTAGTGAGTCATTTGTCCTCCAAGGAGGAGTACTGATTTAGTCTTGCGGCATCACCTGCTGTACTTGGCTAGCAGGAACGGCTCTTGTGCCGCTGTTTGGCTTCTGGGCTGCTCAGTTTGTGCAGGGAGGCCAGGTTGCTGGAATGGTAAGAAGAGCAAGACATACTGGTCTTTTTGGCAAAAAAAAAATATTGACCAGAATAATTTTTAATTCTGTATGTCTCTTTTTCAGAGGAGAGTCCTCTGAGGGCTTGATGCATCACCTCTTGAAGCTTGCTTAATGCATCACCTCAATGCATTGCAGTGTTGATGGAGATGCAGATCTGTTGCTATGATGTGACTGGCAGGCAAAGATGTAGATGTTCTTCAAAATTGTTTTGCTTTATACATCTCATGCCTGTTCCCCAGTCAAAAAAGCATTCAGATACAGCCTTCTAACGATAGCACTTAAGCAAAATTCAGTGAAGGCTGGCACAGAAAGGAGGAGAGCTTTGAGCCATTGGTTACAGGACAGATAAATAGCAGCTTTTATTTCAAACCTTACAGTCCAGTGCACTTCTGGAGGGCTCATATTAGCCTGAGCACTGAAACTTCACAGTGCTATAGCTGACCCTGGCTTTCATGGTTTTTACACCAGTGACTAACAGAGGGTCATAATTTTAAGAAAAATGGTACACTTGCAGCTCACGTTATCACTGCATCATGTTGCCTGCATAGCACATTGTGGCAGAACAAAAGTCAGCAATGGCAGAATGGAAGAAGCCAAATGTGAAGGGAATTTGAAATGTGTAAGGAACACTTAATAGAAAATGCATGGCTTCAGTATTAATCTGTAAAAATTCGTCTAAATGATTCATATGCAAACCGTTTTGATTTTGAAGTTGTCATCACTTCACACATTTTAAGCTTTATTCAGTCTGTTTGGTTTGTTCTATTAGATGTTAAACGTGCATGTGCTGTGTGACTTTTTAATAAGACTGGTAGCCAATTGCATTATTCCTGTGAAGTAGAGGATGAAAATGGGGAACAGCAAGTCTAAGGAAAAAATAGTAAAATCCAGGTCTGTAATTCTAATTCAAAATTCTTTTTTCTTTTTTTGAAAGCTAGTTAATAGAAGTCCATCATTGCAAAAGTCCACCACTTTCTTAGTCTTATGCTGATTATTTCTGGTTTAGTGAGACTATATTACTGTGTGTTGAGGTTCATGAAATCCTTCTGCTTCAGTATCGTTACAGACTTCTTTTTCAGTATTTGCTGAAGAAGTCTCAGTTACGAATTTGTAATTGCCTAAAACAAACTTTTTTTTTGTATTTGTTAACATATGGGGACTCTGATGCTACTGCCTGATAAAAAGCTATAAATAGAGTTAATTTACCTAAAAAAATCATCGCATTTGAGAAAATTAGTCATTATGATATCTCAGTAAATCTGCAGTGCTGTCTGATGTCTCCTAATTTGAGATTTGCATGGCATTTTAGGAATATTTTTATTCTTGCACTGTTTGTAGTGATTTATTTCTTACTGCACTGTGTACTCAAGTTGCATTGTTTAAAAGGAGTTTAGGAGATGGCACTACATGTGCTTCATTTGGAGAAAAATTGTGCTCATTGAAAACAGTCTAACAAACTTCTCTTAATCCAGCATTAGTGTGTCCTCATGGAGGAAGCATCCTTTCTGAATGTTTCAGTTTGACCCAACCCATGTGCAAACGTATGAACCTGTGTTCATATGCAAACAGTCTGTGTGTTATATAAATACGCCCTCCTTTATTGTTTGATGTTTCTCAAAGTGGTTTCTTTCGGAATTTGCCTAATCACTTGACTTGGTATTTTGTATTATCAGCAGTGCGGATGTTATGGTTATGAAAAATATTACAATGTGCTCAAAACACAGAAAGGTAGTGTGACAGTGTTCCCAGGTCAAAATCTTTCATAGGTATTTGCATGCATTTTGAATATTGAATATTCCCAGGTTAAAAACTTTTGCAGGTATTTGCATGGATTTTGCATAGTGAAGCATTCATGTGCTTATTAGCCCGACACTATACTTGCAGTTAAGAAATTTGCATATGATTTGCTTTCTGTTGAGTAAAATAAGCTTTGCACAGAATTCAGGGCATTAACCCTTTTTATGCATGACCTATTACTGGGTAGAAGGCGCTTGAAAAAAAATCTGCTTAGCATTTTGTAACAAACAGAAGATTTGAAAGGGCAACATAAGTATGAAGTGTTTCTATTAGTAATACCTTTCAGGAGCACATGCGTCTGCTGGGTGGCACGTTTCCAGATTTCATTGCATTTGTACCTTACCAAGGACTCAAATTTGAAGCTTGTTCTTCATCGAAGATGCAGAAAAATAGATATAGGGCATTCTTTGTGTTGTTTGTGTGTGTGAGTTTTGTTGTAGTTTTTTTTTCCTCCCTCGGTTTTTCCATTCATTTGTTGCAGAAGCAC
The DNA here is from genome assembly GCA_013399835.1 of Leptocoma aspasia. Lineage (NCBI taxonomy): Eukaryota > Metazoa > Chordata > Aves > Passeriformes > Nectariniidae > Leptocoma > Leptocoma aspasia. Next base: position 276,170 of record VXAX01004663.1, read on the forward strand.
TGATTCATTGCCACGTTCATGACTGGTAGCGTGAGCTGTCGATTTGTTGTGTTCTTGACAGTAAATTGCCATTTGTGTTCAGAATATTTCCTAGTTAATTTTGGCTTCCTTTTGAAGCATAATCAATATTCATTGTTCTTTCAGATCTACAGGCTTGAATTGATATTACTAAAATCTTTTAAAGCTTAGTAAAATCCTACACTTTTTCAAAGACTGGTGGAAAATAATTGTACTTGAAGCCTGACTGTCAAGTCACTAACAAATTTTTACTGTGTGGTGCTCTGTTGTTCCACAATGTGTATGTAAAAATCCTACGTCTGCATGTCAAAATAATCCAGCCACCTGCATGTGACTAGTTCTTTTTGAGCTTGATTTGCTTTCAGTAAATTCTAAATTGTGGTAGCTTTATTACTTTGATAATATCAAGTATGCTTCCTAAGCAATAACTAATTTTCCTATTAGCATATTCATGTAGGACAGTCAACTTCTTCAAACATTTTCATAGGTTCCAGTGCCTGTACCTGCATCTTCGTGGTGTTGGAAAATGATTTCCCCTGCTTTGGCTGCACATCTCTTGCTGTAGGCAGCAGTGCCAGTGTGAGCAGCTGCTGTTGTGTTCCCCTGCCTGTCCAGCTGGGCCGGTGCAGATGTGCTGCATCCCACAGTTCACTACCAACAGAGGCTGTCCTTTGGCCTGGTGCATTTTTTTTTTATCCCAGGTCAAATATCCGGCTAATCTTTACAGTTGTATCATTCCTGTGAAAGGGTGGTATAAGAAAGAGGAAAGCTGCTAGAGCTTGGGCTGCTACTTGAGGGAGCTTTGTTAAGCTGTGCCCCAAGTCTGTTCAGTGTGTAAATTAAATGTAAATTGTGTGTGTGGGCCAGAACTGGCCTGTGAGTGAGAGAGAACTAAAGAATTTCTGTAAGGAATTAAATGGCTGGTTTTACACAATGATTTACTGCTCTTGCTGATGGCTGCATGTTTCCTTAGCTTTACACACTGCACTAGGCAGAACAATAAGCTGTGTTTGAAAGCTTGAGCTTTGCCTGTGGTTTGCATATTTTTTCTTTAAATACACACTTGGAGTTCATAAGACTAAGTTCAAAGAAAGTAACTATTCTTTTTTCACATGCTCATGCTGATCTTGAAATATTATTTTCCCTATTTAAGTGATTAACAGGAAAAAATAACTTTTTCATTACATTGGTTGATGTCAACACTGTATGAAAATCAGAAATTCAAAGTAGATCTGATTATGCAGGAGAAAGTATATTATGTAGTCTATCGGTGTACCTTGAAGGGGAAATGTGTTTTGAAACTTATTACAAAAGAGATAAATATGCATTTTCTCCAAGAAATGTTCTTTAACTTTTGTGTCTGAAAGTCATTGTTGGTGGTTCTAGAAATAATTTGCATATCTGTAGTAAAAATACTTTTTTTAACTACTGAGATTTAAGAATTACTCTTCTACAGATTGGTAGTCATTTTTAGTGAATGGATAGCAGTGTTTCTGGGCACATGAACACATTATGTGTAAAAGATATTATTAAAAAGGGGGTTTAAAAATGTTTCATTATCTTGATTGTACTAAAATAATAGCATCAGTGAATGAGAAAGCTGACCAAAAATCATCAGAACCTTATTTTGTTCTGTTTCTGCTGATTTCCTCAACTGACTCCTTTTATTAACTGTGACCAGGCTGCTTTGCTTGCCATTCTGTGAGCATGGGAGAAGTGCCACAACCAAAAGAGCTGGATTTTAGGCACTTCATTGAATTATTTGTGTAGTTTGTGACAGTTACATTTGCACAGTATATATAAATGGAATATATAGAATGGTGTCATAGGAGGCAAAATTTGGTAACAGTAGGATTAGGGTAAACACAAAACTCTTGTCTTTTATAAGAAGATTATTCCTTGGCATAGACCTTCCCTTAGATGCCTAAACACTTTGCGTTTAAAGCCTCTGGACACCACACCTGTAGTCAGGCAGTGTTTTGGGGGCTGGTTTGTGCTTCCTTACATGTACTGTCATCTTGGTGTTTTTGAACTTATTCTCCAGTGGTTCAAAGTGTCAACAGAAGGCCATGGATAAAGACCCTGTTCCAGTCTGCCTCGTATTCTTTCTTGTCTGAATAATGTCCTATGAATTAAAAATCATTATCTGACTTTTTAGAAGGCGTTACTGCTTGCCTTTATCCTCTGCACTGTGTAAAATTTTAAATCTTCTGGAAAAGAAGCTGAGCAGGGTTTTTAAATTTATCACCACGTAGACCAAACCTGTATTGTGTATTTTAGCCCTACAGCTCATCTCTCCTGGAGAGTGAAAAAGATAAAAATAATTATCCCCCATTACCTGCTGTGGCTGAATGTGGCTTTGTGAGCATTGCAAACACCTTGGTCCACTTAAGAGTATCTGGTTTTTCAGTGAGGACTCTGGTGCCAGAGGAGAAACAACTTATGTTGCATGTTGTTTAGCTAGTGGCAAGTTTCTTTTAAAACACTGGGCTACCTGGGATCTGTTTTACAAACAACTTGGATATCCAGACTGTAGGAAGAGGATAACAGTACCCTTGAAACCTGTCTCAGTAGGAGTTACCTCTTTCAGTCAAAGCTCTGCAATTGAGATTATTTTTTCCGTGGTGTTTAGCATCTGCTTCTTGAGACTAAGTAGCAGTTCAATTTTTCATTATAGGTATATGATTGCAACTGTATTTTAATTATTGCTATAGCTTTTAAGGCTTTTTTTACACTGTAAATATGTCATTGAAGGAATTGTGTAGGTAATGAACCTGATCCCAAAATGTGTAGCTTCTTAAGTGGATCCTCCTCCCTCCCCAGCACTGGTGAGGGCACACCTGGAGTGCTGTGTCCAGTTCTGGGCTCCCCAGCAGAGAGACATGGCATGGAGACAGTTCAGTGAAGGACCATGAAGACTATTAAGGGACTGGAGCATCTGTCCTATGAGGAGAAGCTGAGAGAGCTGGGATTATTCATCATGGAGAAGAGAATCTCTCCATGATGAATTGGAGGAATCTCATCAATGTGTATTAAATACCTTAAGGAAAGGTGCAATGAGACTGGAGCCCGACTCCCTTCAGTGACAGGCCAGGAGCCAGTGGGCATGCAGTGACACAGCAGGTTACTTCTGAGCACCAGGAGACACTTCTTGTACTGTGAAGGTGCACAGGTTGCCCAGGGTGGTGGTGGAGTCTCCATGCCTGCAGATATTTAAAAGCCATCTAGACATGTTCCTGGGCAGTTGGCTGTGGGTGGCCCTTCTGTATCAAAGAATCTGGACCAGATGACCTCCAGAGGTCCTTTTCAAACCCTTTCAAACCTTTTCTGTTGATTTTTGGCTATGGGAGAAACTCTTGTGCTGTGTCTTCCATGCTTTCTTTATACAGAATTCAGATTGGAGGATGTGTTTCTGCTGCCTCAAGGTAACAGCCTTTACCCTGCCCCGGTATTGTGTGTGTTTGTGTACTTTTTCCCACAAAAAAAAAAAAAATAGCAGTCAGCAGGGACACTCTTAACTACCTGCTATATATTTTGATGTATTTTTAGTGTGATAAGCCTATCCTGTTTTTTTGGTAATGGTCTAAAGCAGGAATGCACTATGTGTATATCATTAGTATGGGAAAGGAAGAAAGAAGACTGATGAATATTTATCTGGTGAAAGGCAAGTTGAACTTTAGTATTCAATAGAGTTTTGCTCCAAATCAATTTTTGTAGTTTACTGTAGGGTTGGTGTGCATTTACATGACACAAGGTTATTATATGTGACTTAGAAATCTTTCCATTTAAACCCAAGAATACATTTATTGTCTTATGTCCATCAGCTCTTGAGTTTGTTGGGGCAGAATGAGATTGTTTTAAGATTCAGGAATCAATTTACATTGTCAGAAGCAATATCCTGTTTAATTGTAATGCGTTTCACAGCTTGTCTGTGCTTGACTTGTGACATAATATTCCACGATGTGTTATAAACGGATGTAAAGTCAGATATTTGGAAAGCAGGAGACAGATTATCTGGAGCAAATACCAACCTGTTCTTGACATTTGTGAACTGGTTCATTAATTATCAGAACTACATACTCAAAGCTCAGCAACATTCTAGGATCTCATAATACTAATTTCATATGACAGAAAAGCCATAGGAGAATAGAAATATGGTTCTAACATTGTGTCGGAGAGAATTCACTGTTTTCAGGTAATAGTAGCTAAACACTGGTTTTAATCTAATCATATTTTGTAAATTTTTAAAGGCTGCTGTATCTTTCTGAGATGCTGTATGATTTGGTGAGTGCCCCACCAGATTGGACTACATCTTTTGTGAGGAGTCTTGGTGGCTCTCCCTGTTTTTATTTTCATTCCAAGGTGGTTAATTACCTTTGAAAGTGCTAACACAAGATTTGGAACATACACCCCAGAAAAGACTTTATAATCTGTACAACATTTATGGCTAAGGCTGATTCTGTTTTATTACGTAAGAATTGAAGATGCAGATGAAGCAGATGTGCTTTTGCATATACAGACATAAGGTCTGGAATAAAAACAGCTGACTTCAAAGTTAAATAAAGGTTGAGAATGGCTGCTTAGTCACATATCCCTGAAAAAAAAGGACAGCGGAATTTATGGTGTGGCCAATGATAAGGGATGATAAAAGGGTTCTCTTTGGGGGAAGAAGAGAGTTTAGTTTATTTCTCATAAATACTGATTTGAATTTCTCTTGTGGAGAGGCGCAGAGGCTTGCTTTTCTGTGGGATGTGTGGTAGCTGATCTGGCTTCCAAAGCTGATGAATTGTGTCACTTGGGTGATTGCAAGGTGTAGCATGGTGTCTGTTTCGGCTTTTCGGGTGTGTACAAGGATGCTGTTAGGTAGGCATTGCTGGTCAGTGTCTCTCTGTTAAATGTCTGGAAATACTGCTGTATGCTGGCTAGCTCAGGGTGCTGACAAAATAAAGTTGTAGGCATTATTGGATGAGTCTGTTAGTCCTTTGGGTTGCTAAGAGTCCTTAGTTCTTAAAGATTTGTCAGAAACTTGCTTTCTTCCTGTGGGGAGTAATTTGTACTATGTCATTTCTCTATGAAATCTTCCCCCTAGTAAGGTGGTACTTATATTTCTGAAACCCATATGCTTTGTGTTAGTTTGTGTTAATTCAATTTCCTGAGAGGTCTGGTGGGCAAGAAATCAATTTCCCATTTGCTTGGAGACCTTACTATAGCCTGAATGGCACGACCATTTTTGTAAATAAACATTTATTCATCTTTCAGGTCAACTTCACTGCCAGTCTAGTATAATTTAAATTCTACCAGTTTCAAATTTTCATCTTTAGTTCTTAATCACAGTGAGAATACATTTCTTGCAAGACTCCTCTAGTTGCCCAAATACTTGTAGTGTAGCTCTGCAAAGTATTTCTGGTAGTGCTTTGTGTTGTGAGGCTGAGGACCCTGAACTTGACATGGCATGTTTGGATACACTTTGAGCAAAACCAGTGTATTGAAAAACAGAAGATACATGTGTATTCAGACTTTATTTAATGCATCAGAAAATAATACAAAATGCACTGAAGATAATATTCTGGCTAATGACTGTCTCTTGTGGTAATAAATGCATAAAAATAAAGGATTTAAGGGCTCATATAGAATTTTTCTTTCAAATGCAATGGCAGTTTCTTTGAAGGGATTAAAAAACCCAAGCAACCTTATAGCTCATATTGTAGTTTACCTCTAGACTGACACGCGTTGATTATTTGTACATATATTGGGGTTTTTTTGCATGTGTGGGCAACAAATATAATTACCAGCTAGGGTTACTTCTGCTAGTAAAATGCCTTTAATATTTTCGTGCATGGTAAAAAAGACACTGGATGTACAATTAGCAAATAAGGAAACAAAAGCAACTTGAAGACTTTGTTACCATATTATTTGCAGTGTATTATTAAAACGAAGTAAAAAACATCTATGAATAGTGACTTTTTAAAGAATAATGCCCACTTTTTCAGAGGTGCTGGTGTTAAATATACACCTGCATGAAACAGATGTAATAAGATTTCATTTTTGAGGCAGTCATCCTAATAGTGTATATCAAATTTGCTTCTGTAGCACAAGAGAGACCCCTTAAATGTCTATGTTGAAACTGAACTCTTCCTGTGAAATCAAGGGTGGAATATATAGAATATCTGCATTTGACAGAGATTTTATGAGTTTGTTTTCTAGCAAATACTCAATTCTTCATACTTCTCAGAATACTCCTGTGTGCCAGTGGAATGGGAATGTTATGTGTGGCTCTTACTTGTTTTCATAAATGGTTTTAAGCAATTAAATTCTACCACTTAATTATTTATTTCACTAACCATCTGTTTCAAATGGGTGGGTCAGTAAACATACCTGTTTATATATGCTACTGGCATTTTTTCCAGTCATTAATTTGGTGTGGGTTTTGTTGTGGATATGTTGAAAAAATTTACCCTTCTGTGATTTTACTGTGTTTCCTAAACATGGTCTTAACCTGAGTCTGCTTCCTTCCCAATCTCAGAGGCCTTGTGAAAAGTCAGAAGCTGTTGGTATTACCTTTTATATGTTTATTATGCAATGTTTTTGCCTCTACTTAATTTAAGTCTTCAGCCTGAGCTTAATGATGGCTGATCTGTACCTTTTTAGTGTGTCCCTTAACCTTTTGGATAGTTTAAGCCTTGCAAGAATTTCTTGAAGTTACCCCCTGCCTGAAAGAATAGAGGTCTTCATCAAATGTCCTCTGTTAGGACTGCAACTAATGCTGAAACAAATCAGAAAGTGTAAAAAAAGTGAGGCATCTGTTTATTTTATGACACTTAAGTAAAGCTTTACCTTTAACATTAACTTTTATTTTTAAGGAAAAAAGTTAACTGTATATTGATACTGTAAAAAGATATTGGGGAACAGAAAGATAAGAAATCATTCAAAGTTTTGAAAAGGGGCTAATAATCTATTTGTCATACGTGCTGAATATTGCTTTTGAAAGTAAATGTAATGGTGGATCTCAAGTAACCTCAGCAAAAATGAGGTATTAGAAGCTTCAAACACATAAGTTTGTTTTTTTTTCACAATGTTAAAAAAATAGTTTCTTCAATCCATCTGCTGTAGATCAATTTTGTTTCTACTTAGTAGTAGAACTCTAACTCTGGCTAAGTTGTGAATAATTAATGTCCTTTTGTACAGGACATTTTTGAAGAAATTACACCTGTTATCTTGAGTGTTTGCTTTGATCTGAGGATATAATTGTGCTTTGTGTGTAAGAGTTCACATTTGTTGGGGAGTTGGGACTATGTGTACAGTTTAAAATCAAATACAGCAATTGTAATAATTATTTTGATGATCCCATACCAATTGTGAATCTAAGGATTTCACAGAATGTGACAAAAATACATTACTCGGCATCAGGAATACCAGGCTGTGCAGGGCTTCTGGATTTGAGTGCAGCTGATGGTTTTACCTGCTGCCTGGGGGTACAGGCAGGGCAGGGTGCAGCGGGCTGGAGAGTCCAGAAGAACTGAAGTCACCCCCTGTGGGGCAGTCTGAGAGCTACAAAGGTTTTGGGCTTATCTCAGGGCTCTTGTGGAGCTTGGACAAAAGTTGTCAAAGTCTGCTGATGTTCTTGGAGTTGAAAGTTGCTTTTTCTACTGAGAGATGATGGGAGTCCTGGCACGGATGGGTTGTTGGGGGTGTGGACACTGAAAACACCTGGATTGCAGGTGAGGGGCCTGATAAAGGAGCTTCAGGTGTGGCAAGTGCAGGAAGCTCTGCAATGAAGTGGATGCTTTGTCGGTTTTACAACTAGGAAGTATTGGCAAAATACATCTGTTCAAAGCCACTTGCAACATTGTGTATTAAGTGCCAGATGATTAATGGAAAATACACTGTGTATGCTTGCAGGACCCAGTGATGATTAATAGCTACTAAAAGCTTGTAACAAATAAAGCCTGTAAACAAATAAAGCCTGTAAACAAATAAAGGATGAGGAGAAGGCTGAGGTACTTAATGCTTTCTTTGCTTAGTCTTTAAAAGTCAGACCAGTTGATCTCAGTGTACCCAGCCACCTGAGAAGGAAAATAGGGACAGAGAGCAGAATGAAGCCCCCATAATCCACGGGGAAATGGCCAGTGACCTGCTATGCTGTGTGGATATAAGTCTGTTGGGTTGGGTGGGATCCATCTGAGGGTACTGAAGGAGCTGTCAGAGGTACTCACATTCTCTGACCAAGTGATCCCCTTAGAGAGTGAGGGAAAGGCTGTGGATGTCGTGTTTCTGGACTGAAGTAAAGCCTTGGATACTGTCTCCCATAGCATTCTCCTGGAGAAGCTGGCTGCTCATGCTTTAGGTGAATGCACTGTTTGCTGGATTTAAAGCTCTCTGCCTGGAGAGTGGTAATGAAGGGAGTTTGATCCTGCTGGTGGCCAGTCACAAGCGCTGTTCCCCATGGCTAAGTGTTGGGGCCAGTCCTATTACATACCTTTATCAATGATCTAAACAAGTGGATCAAGTGCATCCTCAGTCAGTTTGAGGACCAAGCTGTGTGGGAGTGTCAATCTGCTGGAGGGCGGGAAGGCTCTGGGGAGGCATCTGGACAGGCTGGATCGATGGGCTGAGGCTGGTTGTATGACCTTCAACAAGGCCCAGTGCCAGGTTCCAGCCACAACAACCCCAGGCACCACTAGAGGCTGGGGGCAGAGTGGCTGGAAAGCTGCCCAGCAAAAGATGACCTGAGGGTGCTGGTCAGCAGTGGCTAAACATGAGCCAGCCTGTGCCCAGGTGGCCAAGAAGACCACTGGCATCCTGGCCTGTGTCAGCAATAGTGTGGCCAGCAGGACCAGGGCAGTGATTGTCCTCTGTACCTGGCACTGGTGAGGTTGTACCTCAAGTGCTGTATCCGGTTTTGGGTTCCTCACCTTAAGAAAGACATTGAGATGCTGAAGTGTCTCCAGAGAAGAGCAACAAAGCTGGGGAAGGCTCTGGAGCACAGGTCTGATGAGGAGCAGCTGAGGATCTGGGAGTGTTTAGCCTGGAGGAAAGGAGGATCAGAAGGGACCTTATCCCTCTTTACGAGTGCCTGAAAGGAGGGTGTAGCCAGGTGGGGGTCGGTCTCTTCTCCCAGGCAAGTAGCAACAGGACAAGACAAAATGGTCTCAAGTTGCACCAGGGGACGGTTAGATTAGATATTAGGAAAAATTTCTTCACAGAAAGGGCTGTCAAGCACCGGACCAGGCTGCCCAGGGAAGTGATTGAGTCACCATCCCTGAGGCATTTAAAAGGCCCGGAGGTGTGGCACTAAGTGACATGGTTTAGTGATGGACTTGGCAGTACTAAGTCCTCTGACATCTTAGAGGTCTTTTCTAACCTGAATGAGTCTATAAAAGTGCTTTAATGTTTGTTTTCTGAATATATTAATGTAAGTTTGAGTACAGATTTTTTTAAAAATTTTTTTTCTTTTCTTAAATCCAGACTTGGTGGAAACAACGAACAAACTTTACTGTTTTGTAAAATTTATTTCCTTTTTTTTTTTGTGATAAAATGTCTGTCATTTTTAACAAGCAAATTGGCAGATTGTATCCAGGATGTAACAAATACTTTGCTTTCAGACATCAAAAAATACAGTTGGAAATTGTCCTGGAGTGGTAGTGCTTTTAGTGTTTTTATTTCCCTATTTTTTTCTGTCAGTCTGTATACTGTCTTTGTTCCCTCTCCATTACAGTTGCCTCTTCACCACTGCCATTACATGTATAAACCCTCTCTCCCCCTCATGGCATCATTTGTAACTGTTTGGTTTGTGAAATAAATTATTAAAAATGGCTGTAAAAATCTCTTGATGGAAGATTGTGGTTAACACTTTCAAGCTACCATTAGACCACTTCTTTTTATGTGGGTATTAGTCAATTGTTCATACACTGTATGGAGCTCATTCTGGCCCCTGTGATTCCTCATCCAGGAGAGGAGAAATGTTCACTTAACATGTTCTCTGTATCTGTTGGAAAGCATCACAATGTTTCCTGGAGTCAGAGGGAATATGACAGTAACTGTAAAGGATTTTCACATGAGAGTATTCTTATGAATCTGACTTAAATCAAGCTAAAGGATGTTGTATTCTTATCTCTGGCATTTGGAAGACGTTTAATTTTAATTTTTATTTACATCAAGCACATACTTTTTGTTCTCTGCACTTAACCTTTAAAAGAACGTAATGCCTTTTTTCTTCCACAGTTACAAATAAGTGCTGTAAAGTACTTGTTACTTCATGGTGATAATTGATTTTTAGTAAGGAAAGGGCCATTGGGGCAGTAGGCAGGGTGCTGTGTATTGTCTTATGTACTAAACATTAAAATAACTTAGCTTTGCAGAGCTTAAGTATATGGACCTTAAATTCAATCTAAATTGCAGCCTTGTTGGCTAAATACCTGTGTTGACAGAACTTTAAAGAGATGCTAGCAGAGAGCTGGTGAGACTGAGGAAGAGGACAACATGAAAATGTGAATTTAACATGGTTGTCTCGAGGTATCTTTATTTTCCTGGTTTTAGAACAGTAGTAAATACTTTTATCTGAGTTCAATTTTAGTTGGAAGACCTTAGAGAGGGAGCTTTAGTGAAGTGTAAAGGGTTAAGCACTTTGTGGTGGCTAACTTCTGTACTTTATAAAGGTTGAATGTGTGGATGAATCCGAAATGGAGATGAAGTGATTTCAAAGACAGGAAGCCATTTGCTCTGTCTGTACTGGTGGGAGACATTGATGATTCCATGTTGTCTGTTGCTGGGACTCTGCCGTGTGAGCCATGCTGTGTTCATAGGCTGGATTACCAGCTGTATTTCAATTTAGATCCTGCCCAGCTGTGCTGATGACCCTAAAGCTGAACTAATACTTGTGTTCCTCCATCTTGCTGGATGCATCCTAACATGGTGGCACTCACAGATGACTTTTATTAAACGTTCCTTACCTAAAGGGGTCTGTTAGGGCACTTAGAGATGATAATATTTTTCATGGTTATGGTTTTAAGGCCAGTTGAAATAAAGACTAATTACAAACCAGTACCAGTTACAAATCAGTAATTTTATGGACTTAAGGTAGGTAGTCTAGGCTTTCCATGTAGTCGTGGACCTCCCGGTATCCTCTGTTGCCCCACTGTACCACTTCCCATTATATCTAGCAACTTCTGATTAATTACTGTTGGGTTTTTCTCTTCTAAAGTGTTTAAAAGACTAAAGGTGAGGTACAAGAAACAGAAAATGTCTTTTCCTACTGGAAGTGACCATAACCCTTTAGCCAAGGGAGTTTACAACCATAAGCATTTTTACTTCTGCAAAGTTTATATTAAATAAAAAGTAGTTTGCTTTTTTGAATTTTTTTTTAAACTTTACCACTAGAGTTCACCAAAAGCTTTCTAAAAAAATAATGTCAATATCAAGCACTTAGGCAGATAATGTGCCAGAGTGGGATGGGTTATGTGACTTGTAGCAACTTGATATGCTATTTTTTAAAATTCATCTTCAAAAGCAAGGAAAAGGTGAAGTCGTAAAATATAAATATGCAAAGAAAGATAGTAATCATGGGAGACACCAGATTAAGCTTCAGTCACTGACAAAGAAAAAAGAGAAGTTTGCAGAAAGAAATCTCACATCAGAAAATAGAAATTAAATTGTGGATAACTACAGGCCTTGAAGTCTTAAAAGTAAGGAAGTGAAGTATCTTCAGTTTTCAAGAAGGAGAAAGGCCAAAATGGCTTCTTCAATACCTTGAGCTGTAATGAAATGTAGGTTTTCTTTTGTTGCTCTTTACCTTGCCTTCAAAGTAGGAAAGACAGAGGTAAATCCAGCCAAAGGAAGATACTCCCAGTGTGGAGCCTGGGGCAAGAAGAAGATAACCCAAAAATTTTTGATTCCTTCTGTCATTGACCTGTGGAGCTCTTCCAGCAAATTTTCTGCCTTTTCCTTGAAGGAAATGGTGAACTGCTAGACAGCACTGTGCACTCTTAAAGTGCAGCTCTCCCTGCTGTAATATAACATCAGTCCTTGTGACAGTCCTTGAAATCTTGAGATGTGGATTCCAAATAAGATGAGAAAACAGATCCTCACCCACTTTCTCGTGTTTGTCAAAATGTTCTTTTTATTTTTGGGAGCTTCTGTTACATCAAATCATACATGTCTCAAACTAATGTTTCAACTGGTTTGTGCTTGACGAAATTGAACCACTCAGAGGCCATAAAGCTACATTTTTCTATGCAAAACCAGCATGTTTTAACTTCTGGCACTTTTAAGTGCTGCTGAAAGTTTCAAAATAGCCTTGTCTTATTTTGTGCAGCCTTATTAGTATTGGAAGAATATTTTCTCATGCTTTTTTTTTTTTTGGTACAAATGATAGTAATCTAACAAAACTGTCTCTAACAAGGGTATCAAACCTGCAGTCAAAATTGGCAGGAGACACACTAGAGAAACAATGTGTGAGGCTGTAATGGGTACCTAAGTATTGGTGCAGAACTCTTCAGCCTCTTTAAGACATGGCTCTGTAGCACCTGCATGGGCTGGTGTGTCTGCTCTGCAGGAGTCAGGGCATGGAGAAAGGGCAGGAGGGGCTGGGATACACCTTTGCACACCTGCCTATGCTGTCTGCTTTTCTTTCCCAGTGCATCTCTATTCCTCTGCCATGGACAGACTTCCTTTCTGTTCTGGCTTAGTGAGCATAGAACTAGATCTGCTACTTTGTCCTAAATGTTTCCAGATGAAGCTTTTTCCAAACTTGTTGGTGGGATTTTGTGAAGAAGCTTGCACTGCTGATTGCTGTGCTGCATTTACTGGTTGTGTGTGTGAAGAGTGAGCTTTAATTTCTGCTGTGCTTAGTCTGGAGCTTTCACAAGCACTAAATTTTGCTGATAGTCTGAACTGGGGATGATGGTTGGGAATTAACCACAGCAGAGGCTTATCTGGCTGCTGGATATGGTACCTTAAGCCCATATCTCCTGCTTTTCAGAAAACTGATAAAGTAGAAAATAGATGAGGTGTGAAGGTAGTTCTGAAAAAGTCAATAAGTAGCCGGAAGCTACAATTTAATAAGTGTTTAGACATATCTGGCTCAAATAGCTTATAATTTTAACTCTTTTAAAAGTGATAGCTAAAACCTAAATCCATATTCCCTGTGGCATTAGGTATCAGGAGAAATAAGTGGAAGCAAGGCATTTGAAATCAATAAATGGCTTCTAGGTACAACTTAATGCAGACAGAATTTGGAGAAAAAAGATTGTGAAACAGATACAGGAATAAAATTTAGGTTTCTTTTGCCGACTGTAGCAAAGTTCTAATCCTGGCTGTTGTGAAAATGAATGAATATACTAGAAAGTTGTGGAAGTGTGGAAGTTCACTGCCATGGGCCAACTTGTACAGAATTAGATGTACTGAAAAAGTAAGAAATATGTGGAGTAAAGCTGCTCTCTTTATGCTTTAAATGAAACCATAACTGAATAATATTAATTACCTAAGATCCATTTTGTATTACACTGGAAATGAAGCAAAGATTTTTTTTCCCGTTTGCCTGGGAATTGTATTGTGCTTGAGAATCTTCTACTTCACTGCTTTGAGTTTCCTATTGTTAGATTTACTTGTGGCTTACAGGGCCTAGAAGTGCAAGAGGCTCCTCTGGGTAGGTAATTCAAGTGATGCAACTGCATTTCATGAAGGCACTTGGTTTCTCTTTTCTGTTCCTTAGCCCAACAGGTTGTACTTGTGTGTATGATGGGACTGAATAACCCTCAATTTATATTTTTTGTTCTATCCTATAGACATGGTGAGAAAGAGCCATTAACATTCCATTAGCTCTGTAGATAAAAGTAGTTACATAAGTGAGATTTGTCAGAGTGTTACACCTCAAAGGGATTAAAATTATATTCCTGAGGCTGGTTCCAATCAAACCTCCTTGATTCTGAGCTACTTATTGCTGTTTGCAGGAAATTCATATGGAATCATATGATGCATAGTGGAAAACATAGACTTTTCATTTTCATTTACCCATGTCTTTGCCATCATCATATGAAATACCTCTTATGCTTGACTGCAGAATCTTTTTTGTATCTTAAACATTATAGTGTGTGATATTTTCAAATCAATAGTTTAGATGACATTTCTGACTTGCAGTTTGTGTCTTGCCAGTCTCAACATCAGCAGTTTCATTTAAATTTCAGCCATTTTTTAGAAACTCCAATCTGCAAAACAATTGAATCCTCTTCAATCATTTTTACCAGGTAAGTCCAGTTCTGAGAGAACAGATAAAGCAAGTGGAAATTTCTGAAGTGTTGTATCAAAATTAAGAATGCAGTTGTTTTTCATTGAGCGCTGTGAAATCTGGAGATTCTTTTGGAACTCACCCATCAGCTGTCATCCTTCTAAAGCCGTAGTTAGACTTCAGTAGATGCTCTGAGACATCTGGTAACACATCTGCAAGAGCTATGTTTGAGCACACATGGGGAGTTAGAGCTATTGTAATCGGTTTGGGTTAGTTTTTTTGAGGGGGAAGAAGGGATTTTAATTTTTTTTAAACCTTGTGCCATAGAAAGGAGTTAATTTGATCTGCTGCTCAGCGTTTTCTGTTCATTTGCTATGCAACCCAAATTACTGAAAGGTTGGGTTTTGTGATTGCCTTTATTGGATATTACCTGTCTGGTCTCTAAAGGATGTAGACTGAAATAGTTTGTGCATATGAATCTAGACAATGGCTTTGTGTTCAGGGGCAGGCCTGAAGTCAGGGACAACTTGGTTAGGATCTCGGCTTGTTTGCTAGACATCCTGTGTGGCTCGATCAAGTTATGGAAACTCTGAAACTACTTGTCTGCATTTATAAGATGAAGAAGAATTGGTGTAGGGAAGGGTGCATATTTAATATGTGGCTGTTGAAGGTAAATCAGTTAATACTTGCAGCCTGCTTTGAAGCTTCAGTTGCATGGTGTTGTGCAAGATGTTTTGTTCATGGTTGGCTTTGGATTTTGAGTGACTAAGACAGAAGCGATCAGTCTGTATTTGCTCATTTAAATAACTTGTGTTTTGCGTATGAAGCTGTATGTAGGGACAGAAGAGCACTGAGTCGTACTGTGTGTGCTATTTCTGGAATATCAAGCAGGCTTAAGACTCAGAGGAGGAGGAGTTTCTGGGGTTTTTCCAAATTCTGTCAACAAAACAAATTCTATCCGCATTAATCATCAGAATGAGTTGGAGTTATTTGTGTGTTGTTGTAGCATAGCCTGGCTGAAACAGGCTACTTGACCTTGTTCCTAATGTAATGGGACTTCTCTCAAGAGACTGATAAATCACTCATCACTACTTTGCATATTGTAATTATTTACACTGATCATTAAGTCTTCAGTGAAGTGAGAGGAGCAGTTGACTCTTGGAATGCCTCAGGATTATGCCTGTGCTCAAGAGCAGGGTGAAATGCCCACCTTAGAGCACCATGCTATGGCACCTGCACTGCTGCTGCCCAGGTAATTTGGGTACCCTAACATTGGGTGTTACAGTACTGAACAGCCATCCGCAGTGCTTAGGCTTTCTGCCAACACACCTCTTAGCTAGCAGCGAGATTTGTCCTCTCGTTTTAAGGTCTTGTTTTGTTCAAGACATAGTTGCACGGTCCACTTTTCTCAGAGTAGGGAAGTCTTTGTTTTGAAGGAATGAGCTAAAAACTCAGCCTAAATTCTCCACCTTTGGTATATAATACCACGTGCAGAGTGAGCTTCGACTATTTTATAACAAAAAAGAGCCATGAGAAAAGAGTAGCCTATTAAGGTAATGTCATGTTGGAATAAGCTTCCTTTAGAACATGGCCATGGTTGTATACTTGTAAGAGTATACCTGTCCTTTAAAATGTCTGTCTGGGAGCTGTTTGACAAGGCAAGTGGAACTGTGGAATGTAGACTAAAATGGAGCAAATTATGGCACAGAAAACTGTACCCAGAGTTGAACTGAAGTAGATATTTTTTTCCCCTGATCAACAAAGATAGCAAGCAGGTGAGATGTGGAAAAATTGATCTTTCTTGATTGGAACAAGTATGATTTGTTCAATGGCTATGGGCTTGGGAAAGTTCTCATTCATATGGGGGAATTATTGAAATATCTTACAGGTACTGCAATTTTAGAGTGTTAAAGTTCCAAAAGGAAACCTGCTGCTTTTCAAAAGAAACATTTCTAGGTTTAGCCTTTTTAAACATAAATCATTTTGCAACTTCAAGTTATCCTCAGGTGCCTTAATGCATGGAAAATCTAGTGAATTAGAGTAAAATGAACAGAATACCAAAGTAATTTGTCGATTCATGTTGTCTGTGCTGCATGCAGAGGCAAAAAAATCAGCAGGACATTGCAGAAGGAGTGAAAATACAAGTTATAACCTAATTGGATTTTTTTTTACATTGTTAAAAGGTAAACCTTTAAAGTAAGTTTAACTTTCCTGTGCTTTGCTTTGTAGAGCTTAGGTGTTGCCAAGGGTGGATGGGCTGAAGCCTTGCTGCGCAGCTCTGTGTGTCTGGGTGCTGCAGCAAGCAGTGTAGCTGGGGTATCCTGCTGGTCCGACACAGCTGTGTAGTGTCTAGAACGGAGACGAAAAGTACTTACAGAACAGATTACTCCCTTCAAAATCCCAATATAAATATGAGTAAGTGCTACTGATGGTTGCAGAGTTGAAGTGGGAAGTAAAGTTTATCATCATTGATATTTTGAAGCTAAATTTATTCTTTCATGTACTTTTCTTCTGGTGTTCAGTACCCCCATGCCAGGCCTGAAGTATTCTCTTAATGGACATGCTCTGAAATGCAGAGTCTTTTGTCTGCACTATTTATAAATATATTAATGTTAGTTCAGGTGTTCACATGTTGTAATTTTTCAAGTTCCAGTTTCATGTTCTCAGTGATCTCAAAGTCACCCTTTAGTTTTAGTGACGGTGGCAGAAGCCACAAGCTGTTCTGCTGGCCTTGGTAAACTTCAGCAAACTAAATATATTTTGGAGGAGTTTCTTGTTGGGAAGGAGCGGTAAGACAAAGTTCCAGGTCACGAACAGATTGAATGGACATCAACTGATAGCTTAGTAGTTTGTCCCAGTAACTGCATGGTACCCCCTAAACAGCTGAAAAGAGAGGTGTATGTGCTTCTTTTTTGGGAATGGGTTTTCAAAGGTGACTGGAAATAAACCAGTATTTTTTTAGAAAACTTTCAGCCCTGAAAGTAGGCATGAGTACATAAAATTGAATTATTTGTCTGTTATACTGAAATGAGGAGAGGCAATGATTTAACATGTCATATTTTGAATCCAGTAGTGTATTACTGGGTTTTACCTGGCTAGATCTTGTGTGTTTAAATGTGCTCAGTTCCTACTTATTTGATATGTTCAGTGGCCAAGTCCCTATGCACCTCTGATTTGGTGCTGGACAGTGAGAAATATCCTTTGATATCGGACACAGCATCCTGATCTGGAAGGCTTTATAAAATCTGTTTATAGTCCAGCAGTAGCTGCTGTTGAGATGTGTGCCTGCTCAATTTCTGAAATACTCAGTTTCTGAAAAAACAGAAAACCCAAGAAAGCTTACTTGCACTATTAGCTCCATAATGAAAATGTTAATGGAGAATAAAAATGGCAAATTTGCATATTTGTAGTTTAAATCAGGGCAAGAGGTATGATGGGAGAATTATTTTTTAAATGAAGGCTTGTCTGATTTGATAAGCAGCCTGGCTTTCCTTTTGGAACTTTAAATAATATATATGCAGGGTGAACCAAATAGTTGTGTTTTCATTAATTGCGGATGAAGTAATTTGTTATGTCCAGAGTATCTCAGAAATTTAATGAGAAAACAGAAGTCATGTTGCAGTCAAGCTGATCCTTTTATATTTTACATCCTGATACTGTTGATAAGACATGAGTGGGATTGTTTTGAAAGACATTTGCAATCTGCAAAGTTGGTATTTTCAGCATGCCTTTGAGTGTTTCGTATCATTGGCAAATGCATGGTACGTCTTCAGAGGTGGGAACTGATAATGTGTCCCTGAGATTCCAAACAAGTACCATCTGGAAACTCATGATAACTTGTGGTTTTGATTTGTAGTTGCTGTTGGGGGTGCAGACACAAAGAAAGAGCTTGTTTGCTTGGAATCTTTTCTGTAGGACAAGTTACATGAAAGTTGATAGCTAACTATATCTGATACAATATTGAGAATTAGCAAATGGTAGCTAAGTATTTTGTATGCCAAGGAAAGGCACACAAATAAAACCCCAAACTTTTTCTTGTTATTCTCAACCTTGAGCTGTTTTCTTCTGCCAAGCAAAGCCTATTGTCTGCAAACAAGTAACCAAACTCCATGTCCCCAGAGGAAGATGTACCTTCCTCCTGCACTGATGATTCACAGCGTTTCTGAACTTGTATTTTTGAGGAGATTCTTTCCCAATACTTTTTGAGGTCTCTCAATCCCCAGTGGTCTAAGAAATCATTAAATTAACCGGCACCTAATTTGAGTGGCAGTGGGTTTCTGTGACACAGGGATGTCGAAAGAAAATATTTAGTTTGGCAACTTTTTTCCAGTCAGGATGCTCCATGACTTCTGTAACTGGCTGTGAGGTGTCCACATGCTTAGATATTTGTGTCTTTTGGGGGCAGATGATTCCCATGGAATACAGTTGCGTGCACACATTCCAGATACCTTGGATGTTACTGGATCTGGTTCCAGAGTATGAAATGGCAACCAGGGTATCAAGGGAGGGAGCAGAGCTGTTTTGGAAGGAAGAAGGCACAGGGATGAAGGGTTTGATGGGGAGCTCCATAAATGGGAACAGAGGCTAGAATACAGCACGTGAAAACAGAGAAACTGGAGGTGTATTTGTTGTGTAAGAGAGTTAGAAGAAAATCAGAAAAGGTGCAAAGGAAGACTCACAGAGTGATTAGGAGCAGGATAAAGACAGCTGGAGGGAAAGGAACAGCCTTCAGTGATTGCAGAGAAAGATCTGCTTTCAGACTGAATTTCTCAGATTGATGTACAGTATTTAAAAGTATGTCATAATAGTTATGAGTCATGTTTTTTCAGCAAACTGTCCTGAGCAAATCTGGTAGTGGTTTCAGTGCAGAGAGAGGAATGATGTGCTGAAGAAAGTAAAGAAAGGCTGTTCTTGAGCTAGTTCACTAGCTGTGTTACTTCTAATTTTTTTGCTTTGTGAGTGTTTTGGTTTTCAAGGAGATGTGGTTTGGGGGGGCTTGGAAGAAAACAAAGTTTTGGAAGAAGAATTGAAAGAAGAAAGACTAAAAGTTAAGAGACCAGGCAAACCCAAGTCAGTTGTTTATTTTCAGCTGATAGTATTACTGCAGTCTTAAGAAATTCTGCTGATTTATGATTGCTGAAATGATAACAAAACTGACACTGCTAGTTAGAAAAGAATTGTAAATACTATTTTCCTCTGTAGGTATACTGATGTTACAGACTCTTGCCATTTTATCATCTTAGTATTGCATAATGCAGCCAATTCATGTTTTCCAGAGTTTCCCAATTAACTTAAGTGTTCAGAAGTTTCCATGACCTTTAGGTCCCTTTGTACTCTATGTTGTTTTTCAGGGAGTCTGATAGACTTTGTGGTTTACTTCCAGTGTAGCCTTTTTTTAATGGAAAAGATGTCACAATGCAAAAAGACCATGGTTTTGAGTTGTGTTTTTGAGCATTTAATACAAAGCTGATTTGACATATCTTTTTTTTTTTTCTTTCTAAAAATGCCTTATCATAGAGGGAATTGTTTAAGTAGCTCATAAAAATAAACGTCGGCAGCAAAATACCATAATTTAAAAAGTATCATTAGGCTGAATATATGGCACAAATAAGTTGAAGATCCCCTTAGAGAAGATTGTTGCACGATATATGCACCTATATCATGTTCACTAATGTAATTGATGTTCACTGTACTTATGGTTCTTGCTTCAGTTTTGCCTGTCAGTCTCTATGACCTGCTGGAAAACCTTCTGTAAGGTTTAGATTGTCCTGTTCACTCAGATCTGTGTGAGCTCCCAAACACAGGCCTCTGTTCTTCACTGAAATGTTGGAGGTTTCTCAAAAACCTTACTTATGGAGTTGGAGAAGCTGGCAGCTAGAGACCTTCCAAGGAAGGGTGCATGGTTGCCTCAGTGGGTGCAGCACCATATTCATGTGGTGCTTCCCATCCAGACCTAAACGCTTCATCTGTCTGCCCGGAGTATAAACAGGGAATCCTCGGGGCTGGCTGCCCCTGCCCCTCTAGGCATGTATTTAGAAGCCTGAGCTGATTTGTCAGAGCTATTTGACTCTTTATTTGGGGACAGTGCTGAATAGTAGCAACTACTCATGTCAGAACACTTATAGGAATATATATGCATATACATATACACACACGCATATACATATATATGTATATAGGTAGCCAGTTGCTCCAGTCTCCGTGGCCTGAATAAAGGATTGTTACCCTGGTGTTGCTTCATATTTAGTAATTATGAAGCCAGAAGATGTTGTTTATACATGCCAAGCCCAGTCTGCTGTTTTGGTCCACGTTTGTTTCCACACATCCATCACGGCCTTGCAAAGCAAAATGTGACCGCTGACAAGTTATTCCCACAATGTTGCAAATGTTCAGATCTTCCTGCAACCTGATACAAAAAGGCCCTGTTGGTAATTTTTTTCTTTTTACTGTAATATTCTTGAGAAAATGCAGTAGACTCTGGTGAGTTTACACCAGTGCATGCAATTATTTTAAGTATGAATAGGGCAGTAATGTACTAAGAAAATTCAGCTATCATTTTGAAGAGTTGCAATATGGACTCTTAATAAATGAATATAACTTTATAAGTGTGTGTCTATATGTGTCTATATATGCATAACCAAAACTTGTATGTACATATATTTGAGAGATCATGAGAATTAATTAGGAAAAAGGATTTAAAAATAAATGCAGAAATAGAACAACTGAATATGATAAAACAATACTGTTACTGTAAGAGCAGGACAAACCTCAGCTACACTTTTATTTTGCTTAAAGGATTCTTAGATGTGTACATGAATGAGACTCCTTTTCCCAAAACTGCTCAGGAGATTTTATTCTGTAAAAGCCTTTGCATTTTATCTTCTGTTCTGCAGAGGCTGAAACCTGTTAAGGAATGAATTTACATGTGTTTGGGAGACTTCTTTTATATGTGTAATATATATAAAGGGTTGCAGTTGTCCCTCAGTCAAGGAGTCAATATTTTAATAGCCTGGAAAGCAAACTGCTGTATGAAATTAGTCCTGTTGGCTTAGTATATAAGCACTTTTAAACTTAAATGTTACTTTTTCCAAGGCTGTTTTGAAGAGAGGGGTTTGATTTTGGCTTTAGGGAAGAAACATTGCTGCAGTGCTGTCTCTTCCTGCACGCCTGGAAACGACGGTACAAGGAGGAACTGAAACCAAGCCCAGAACTGGTGTTCTTTGTCTCAAGGCATCTCACCTCTGAATAAAGACATCTCTTGAAAAATGGTTGTGCTTTACAGTGGTGAATGAGTGCTACTGCAACTGTTGTCTGTTAAATGTAATGTCACATTTAAATGTTGGCCTCCTGCTATTTAGTGTGTGTGTGTGTGTGTCCCACCCCTAATTCTCAGGTGGGTGTGTTATGGGTGTGGGGCTGAATTTATAAACATTTTATGCTGCTGAAAAGAGTAAGAAATACAAGGTTTTGGCAGTGTGAATGGAAAACTACTTTTAAAATGTGTTTGTTTTCATACTTGGTACATCTGACTAGGCCAAAAGGTCACTCCTTTTCTGACATTGAGACACTGTTTCTTTGCTTTTCTGTACATAATTCCTAATCAATTTTTTTTAACTCTGATTATCTTTCTAATAGTAAATGAGTCTGTTCATTAGTCTAAAAATGTACTTTTCATGCAGCCTGGGTTGGAGGAGAGGTTTTTTGTCTTGTTCCATTTTTATTTTCACTTCTATGTAGGCTGAAAAATTGAGTGCTCTTTCCCAACCTGACAGGGTGAGATATTTGTTTCGTTTAAAGTAGCTAAAGGTCTGACTGTTGTTTTGATGACTGTTTTGTGGTCTTTCTCTGTTGTGAAAGGAAGTTGTGTTTTAGCCAAATTAATAGTGTAATCTTGGTCAACAATGATTAGAACCCCCCTGAATGTTTTCTCTTATTTAGCATTAGTTGCATTTTATGTATTATTTTCAATTTAGCTGCTTCATAGGTTAAGTGACTGATAGTTAATTGTAAATGATGATTTCTTTGAAGAAAATGTCAATGAGACAGAAAGCTTTTTCAAATTTAACATTTCGTCATAAGTGTCTGTGCATGGAGGAAAAGGATATTCATGCATGTATGGATACATTCACGATGAGTGCATCTATAAATATGCCTAAGTCTTGGTGGGCTTTCTCCTGCTTTAGCAGGATATCAGTTTGAGTGAGGCATCCTAAAAATTATGTTTTACCTGTATTCATTGCTCACTGGCTTATGTTATTTAAAGATACATCATTAATACTTCAATACTCAATGTACTGACTAGTAGAGAGTGACGTGAATTTTCTTATCCAAACTGATAAAAGCTATTCTGATGAATGCTAAAGCACTAAACTATTTGAGATAGATTATCTTTATTATTTTGTTCAAAAAAAGAAGCTCTAACTTCACAAGGATAATGACTATGCTAGGAATTTTGTACTACAGGCCATGTTTTACAGGATTAGAGTTTATATATGCGCTTCTGCGGATAATTCTGGGATTCAGTTCTGTTAATGAATTTAGATATCAATAGGCTCTGAACATACAGAAAGGTTTGGATCCTGAAAAAAATAGTATCCTTATCTGAATGAAGGCAGATATTGGTTGCTTGAATATCTTTTGTCTGAAAATTGCTGAGCTATAATTATGCTATAACTAACATATAACCAGAACTAGAAATACATGTGTTTCTTTCCAAACCAGCTACATTGACTTTTCTCTTTAGTAGAGGCTCACATATTATAAATTGTGATTTGTTTCTTTTGTAGTATTAATTCACAGTGGAGCTGAAGCAGGGATTTTGTTTTCTTAGTGAAACCTGCTTTCGTTGACCACTTAATTTTGCTTTTGTCTAGGCAAGATATTTCTGGGAATATGGATTTCTGGGAGTTGTGACCATTCTTTTTAACTTTGATGTGCAACCTAGTGGCATCTCAGCTGGTAAATGAGATAACAATTCATTCCCCATTGACAAAAGAATTAAAAAGAAATTACAATGGAAATGCTTACGTGCCTCTTTTTTTTATAAAACACAAAACAAAGAAAAACAAAAACCCCTTCAATAATGTAATTGAATATAAAGTAGTCTTGCAAATAGCCAACTTATTATTAATGGGTCAATTTGGTATTTTTTAAATATTATATAAGATAGGAGTTGACAGGTTAAATAATTCTTAACACAGGTTTGTTTCTTTTTGTTTTGTAGACAACTCTGCTGAAGCAGATTTATGGTTGCTGAACAGTTGTACAGTAAAAAATCCTGCTGAGGACCACTTCAGAAACTCAATCAAGTAAGTTGTTTCCTTACGAAGACACTTAACTCTCAGTGAATATTGTACGTCTTAAAGCTTTTCAATCTAGAAGTAATTTTGTGTTTTAGAGCAAGAAATATGCTGAGTTTGTGTTACAATGGTGAATTCTCTAGAACGGATTTGTAAGGTAGAGTGGTTTTTTTTAAAATAGCAATAATTTCCAAGTGATTATCACTACACTTATTTAGGAGAACTGCTGACCTGTTTAGATAGGGACTTTTAGATCACTTCTCTAGACAATGTTGTAATAGTCTTCTGAAGAGTTGACTGTGCTTTTGGTTCTGGTTTTTTTTTTAATATGTGAATTGTTAGGTTGTTTAGTTTTTCATCTACTTAAATATGGCCTAACTGGGACCTGCTTTTCAGTTGTGTACTGCAATGGCCATAAATTAAATGACAAGAAGTACCTTAACATGAGAAAGAACTTCTTTATGTTGAGGGTGTCAGAGCACTGGAACAGGCTGCCCAGGGGGTCATGGAGTCACCCTCTCTGGAGACATTCCAAACCCACCTGGATGTGTCCCTGTGTCACCTGCTCTGGGTTACCCTGCCTTGGCAGGGGGATTGGACAAGATGATGTCCAGAAGTCCCTTCCAAGAACCCTACCAATTCTGTGATCCTTTGAAAAGGGTATCTGGTATATACTTAAAACCAGCTATTTCACTATACATTTTCTTGAAAGATTAGCTGATTAGCTTATAATAGAAGTCTTGTGGAGAATGTGTTTTATTACTCAGTACTGTTCCATTGATGTCAAACAAAATGACGTGGTAGTGATTTTGCCTCCAATTTCTGCAGAAATGTAGTTATGATGAGAGTAACTAGAAAACCTGTACACATACAGCTGTCACTGCCCAGTATAAAGAAATACTGTGGTATGTGTCTTGTAGGTTTTATCTTTAGTGAACAAGTTTGGCTATTTGGGCAGTCATTTGTTTAGTGTGGTGCACTGAGAATGGACTGGCTGTTGAAATCCATTTTGGTTAGAAACACACAGTTCTTGTGAAGGGAAAGAGGAGAGGGAAGCTGGATATAAGCTACCTGCTTGCAGTGCTGGAGTTACTAACAGGCTCTCAGGGCCCTAACCTGGAACAGAAACCACTTGCCTGCTGTAGGTGGCACAGCAGAAATTTCCTCCAGCCCTGAGAGTGCTTCACTTCCTGGCTGCTGGTGTTGCACTTGGTAACCAGAATGGCTTAGGCCTTTTCTTCGCTGTTGCCAAAAAAAAAATAAAACAACAAAAGCAAACTATTCCCAGAATACTTCCAGCAGTTAGTGTGTGTTGGCCAACAGAACTGATGACAAGATAGTTTCCAGCTCAGTTGTGGCCATCCTTCTATTTTACTAATCCTGTGCCAGATATGATGTGGTATGGTGTCTGTCCTAGCCAGGAGAATAGAGTTGGTTAAGAAAGAAGGCCTAACTGAAAGCAAATGACCAAAAATATTTCTTTGAAGAACATGTTTCTGTAGCTGCTCTGTTCACGAACCTGATGTTACTTGTAGCCTGGATTTATTCTTTTTTATCCTTACATCTCCCTGTACTTGTTCTTTTCCTGTAGCATGCATCGTTCATTCTCTAATCTCAGATCCTGGCAGTTCCCAGCCATGGAGAATGACATCTTCTAGTTGTTTCTGATTTTTCATGAGGTGTATTGAACACAGGGGGAAGCACATTGTCTCTCTAAAGAACACAGCTTCTCCCAAATAATTGTTAATTTGTGTACAGCAAAAACCCAATGCATGAAGTTTGGGTGATACAAAATGAACTGCCATTATATCCTGTCACAGCAGCTTGTTGGTAACTGTGGAGATCTTTGTTTTTCTCAGCTGAGTAACAAAATAAACATGTAGTGTGTATGTGTTGTCTAAGCAAACATGCTTGGAGTAGAAAAATTAATACTCATCCCTGGAAAATTCTTCTTTAAAAAAAAAAAAATCAGTCTTGAAACTCTTACACATAGTATTATGCATATTATTGAGAAAAATATTTATTTGTTCTCTGCCCACTGCAGCAATTCCTAAATTGCTTGCATATATGACTTTAAAATGCACTGATCCAAACCACTGGTAGTGTGTTCATACTGGTGGTTATAGAATGACTGTGAAAAGCTGACCCCACACTAATAACATGGGCCAAAGGATGTGCCAGAACCCAACAAGTCCTGTAGCTACAATGTTTTTTGGTCTGATTTTCTTCTAAAAAAGGAACAAAACCACTCCCAGCCACTCTGAACCTTTGCAGATGTGTATATAGCTGATACAAGATAACTGACAGTATAATCTTTATGCTAGGTTTTTTTTTTTTTTTCTTATAGCTCTTAGGAATAGTCTCCTGTTCTTCAGTATCAATAAAGTTGAATTTGCTGAACCAGAGTAATGGTGTGGAGGGCAAAGAGTTGTTTAAAGACATTAGCTTATGGATGGGAATTGAGAGTTTCCTGGGCAGATTTTATTCTCAGTTGGTTAATCTTAAAATAAGATTAAAGTAGAGTTAGGCAATAGCAGTAAAGAATTCCCACTATAATTAAGTCAGTGGAGTTTAAAAAAAAAATTATTAAGGCTTGTGTTTTGATTAGTGATGGATCTACCTCTTGTGCTTTATTAGAGTAGTTGCTGGGTGTTCCAGGAAATTAGCAGCTTTTGGAAGGTTCATTTTTTGAAGTTGACTTTATTTTTCCTTAAAATGAAATAATACTTAAAAAATAATCTATTTA
This sequence comes from Leptocoma aspasia, assembly GCA_013399835.1. Taxonomy (NCBI): domain Eukaryota; kingdom Metazoa; phylum Chordata; class Aves; order Passeriformes; family Nectariniidae; genus Leptocoma; species Leptocoma aspasia. Next base: position 302,454 of record VXAX01004663.1, read on the forward strand.
AAAGTCAGTCACATTCTTTTTTTGCTGATAATGTTTCGGTATGATATCTTTGTTTTCGACCTGATCATCTGTCAGTGTGACCAACTTGGATGAGTTAACTGTATATGTATGTATGTTTTTTATAAACAGTATAAATAATAACAAGTAAGTAAAATATCATTAAAGTTCTTCCAGAGAGATGTCACTATGTATTTGTTTTGGGGGATGTTGGTTAGTTTTTTGGTGCTTCATGTATATGCCTCTGCTTATTGTGTTTGTGTGTTTTTTTTTTTCTTTTCTCATTTGCAGAAGGTTATCAGGTAACATTTTCTGCTATCATTTATTTTAGTCAAAAGTAGCTTTCTTAAAATTTAGCTGTTAGTAATAGCAAGAATAAACATTCAAGAAGCAAGTTAGTAACCTTTACAGTAAATCTGGTAAGACTGATGAAGAGATTTAAGCCCAAGAGTGTGTGCTAGAGGAGCTTGCTTCCTTTAAAATAAAGTTATTTTACTCTTCAGTTTCATGCTCCATTCATTTTTGTGTGCTCTGATACTCTTTTCTTGACTGTTACATCTCAGATATGTAAACCAGTTTTCCTGATGACCTTTGAATATTCAGAAACTTGGAGTGTTTCTAGCTAGCTGTCTTTTCCCTTGCTTGATCCTTTCCTGAGTTCTGGTATAAGTTACTCCCGTAACTTTGGGGACTTTGGCTTTTCCTTAAGGAATTTTCCTGCTGGTTGAAGTATCATGGATAGGAATTTGGAGGCTTGCTTACCAAAACAGCCAGAATGATGCTGTCTGGGAGGAAAGAAGTGGTTATGCTGTTGAGGTGTTCATGGCTTGTCTCATGGTATAGAATAAGTCTGACCACTATAAATAATGATCTTTGTTACTATATGTAATTAACATGTAGCATTAACACACATTCTCTGATGTATTTATTGCTGCATTCACTTTAAGGCACACTCCAGTGTGTGTTCAACCCTTTTCTTTCTGATGGCTATGAGTTGTGACAGAGATGCGAGGGCTTTTAGCACTGAAGTAGCACCGTGTGGCTTCCAGTTCTGTCCTTGCTTCAGTTTTCACCAATTCATGAATAAACACTGTGTGTGGGATTTCACTTTCATGCTAGAAGGAGCATCAAAACCTGTAGAATTTGTGGAAATGTTAGTTTAAGAGGACTGTGACTGTAGACTGCAAGTTGTTTAAAGCTCTCTGTGGATTAAATTGAAGAGTAAAAGGCGTGACTGCCTTTGGATGCCACAGGATTTCTGTTCACCAAATGCAATTGTGTGGATGTTAAGTACAGAAGGAGGTTATTCTTTAAGAAATACAAAAGCTTGTTCAGAGATAAGAATAATTTTCTGCTGCTTGAAATCTTTGCAAATTAAAATAACCCTGGAAGAAGGTTTTTTGCTGGTTTTTTCCCAACATTTATGAATGTAATTTATATGATGCATTTTGAAATTGAGCAAAATGAAAAACTGCACGCTATGCAGGGTTATCACTTTCTTTAATGCAGCATTAATCCTTTTGCTGTTCCTAAAACTTTTCCAGTGTAGAAATAGACTGTGATTTTGGAGTTGTTTATACTGTTCATGCAATACAGTCTAAGCCGTGATGTACTTCCAGGAGACGAAACATAAGTATTTCAGAGCTCTTTATTTTATACATCCTGTTAGCATGAGAAGATCACTTCCACCAGGTGTAAGTTTCTGAGCTGAGTGTCTGGCTGTTTGTTGCATTTTACAGAAATAGTGTGTTGCTGTGACTTTCAGTGTTTGTGTCGGGGTACTTAAGGTAACAGGGCAGAACTGAGAATTGTAGGCAGGGGTATTGCTGTTTCCCACTTGTACTGAAGAAATCTGAGGAAGGCCTGAATTCCCTGAAGTAAAAATGCCTGCAATACAAACTTCATTGGGTGGGAGGAAGTTTGACACTTGATTTCTTTTTCTGCTAAGACTGTTGCTAATAATACTCCTTGCTCAGGCTCTCTAAACTGGTCTAGATAATGTTGGTGAAAACCTTGCCTTTTGCCAGGATGAAAAGCTCACACACCTACAGATTGACAAAGTGCTTGTATTCAAGGTTTATGCCATATTCACAGTGAGAGGAACTCCTTCCCCAGCCATAGGAGTTACTTGGTTTTGAGTGGAGACTAAATCTATTAGCAAGGATTTAAAATCACAGTTCTTTTCTAAGAACAAACTGAGGAGCCTAGGTGACTGCTGAAGTTGCTTCATCAAAACCTTGATTGGAATAGATTTAGGCACAACATTTATGTGTTTGCAGTTATAGGAGATCTATTAAGACCTCAGCAATCACACACCATTAACCAAAATTAACTTTAAAATTAGTTTTGGAGCTCATTCTGTTTTGTAAAGAAATAATTTTTTAAAGAAGTGTTCTAATCTTTGATGTAATGTGTACAAGTTAATTAGTTGAAAACACTGAATATTTCTCCTGTGTTCGTCAGATTTTTTTTTTTTTTGAGCTTCTTGGTTTTCCTGGCAAAAATTTCAAGAACAGTTTTCTACTTTAGCATTTGAGAGATTTTTTTATACAGCTGTGCCCATGCATATTACAAAACAATGATTTTTTTAATGTTCATTCTACTAGTTAATGTTTTCCAGCTTAAGCAATACCCGTTTCACAGTTATATATTTAGTCAAGCTTTACCAAGGAGCATAGCTGACTCCAAATGCTCTATGGCTTCCAAATGCTGCAGAAGGATTTTATAGGCTTAGAACAAAAATGTTATTAAACTGAAATCTTTATTTAAAACCTTACCAATCTAGTAAGTTTTTTTTTTCTTCTCTTTACACTTACTGAATATTGTCATCCATGCTTTTAGTGTCTTAAGCAGATGGAAGACATAGCTGTTGGTGAAGAATTCTGTGATTTCAATGATGTTTGTTAGTGGAAGTTTTTTAGCTGCATTTGAGTGTGTTCTTTTTCTTGCACTCATGTCTGCTGTAAAAAAGAATGTTAAAATCTGGTTGACGTGATGCTATAAAACACAGAGAAAAGCATGCCATATAGAACTGAGTGCTTTCCATTGCATATTATTTAGAAGATAAAAGGATTATGGACTGCTTGTGAATGCATATGTTACATGGCCACATTTTGCAGAGATTTGCAAAAGCCTGGGTTATAAACTTGTGCGCACTTAAGTTTAATATTTTAAAAGGTTTAAAAAAGTACAAGAACAGAACCTGTTAAAATCAACTTACAAATCTGATTTTAGAAATCTTTTCTATTCTGATAGGAACACATTTGCGACTGCTTTAAGTACTACATGATATTGATGCTTTTGAGATGTTAGTGCAGTGCTGATTAAGCCTCAGATGCTTTGGTGGGCTAATTAGCTTTAGATACTCTTTATGTCTTGAGCCAGATCATTAGGGACAAATGTAAATTTGATTGCAATTTTAGAGAATAAAATATGGCCAGGACATGGGAGGCCCACTCTATTTCATGACTTCATGTATCTGCATTTGAACTTTTTGATGAGGCTGTAGTTACAGGTCCCCAGCTATGTAGGCTCCAGGAGCACTGGTGCTTCACAGGCAGCGTTTACAGACATTGAAAATCAGTTAAGTTCATTGCTAAACATACAAGATACACTTTCCTTTGCAAACAAAGGCAATCAACCATTACTCTTCACTGATATGGGTAAACAAGGAAGACTTCTGATTTAAGAAGTACAGCTCTCCTGGTAGTTCATGGAGTAATGCTTTCATCTTTCTCCTTGTCAACCAAAATGGAGACACAGGTATCACAGAATTGTAGAATATCCAGAGCTGGAATGGATACCTAAGGATCATTAAGTCCTGGCCCTGTGCAGGACACGCCAAAAGTCACACCATGTGCCAGAGAGCATTGTCCAAATGTTTCTCTAACTCTGTCAGGCTCCGTGCTGTGAACACTTTGCTGGGGAGCCTGTTCCAGTGCCCAACGACCCTCTGAGTGAAGAACCTTTTACTAATATCCATCCTAAACCTCCCCTGACACAGCTCCATGCCACTGTCTTGGGTCCTGTCACTTGGTCTTTTTTTGGCGTTTTAGAACAAGAACTTGCAGGCATGTATAACCCTCTGAAACCTGTTCTAAGAAAATTAGCAACACTGAAAAGGATACCTAATTCTCCTCAGACTGCATTGCTGATGTTATCTTTAGTTAAAAACCAGAACAGTTCTTCCCCCTCCTCTCAGACTTCGTCAAAATGCATAATTTTAGGAAACCTCTCCAGACAGAGTTAATGAAATTAGCCAAAGTAAGAATTGGGCTTTCCTAGTGTTTCTCATGCTGTTCTGCCATATGCTTACCTTGAGGATGAGGTGTTCTCTTGGAATCTTAGTGTGCTGGTGACCCCCTCTTTGCCCAGGCCAGGGACAGATACAGCAGAAACTGTCAGGAAGATGGAGACACTGTTTTGGGTCAGGAGTTTCCCGTTTGTTTTGTTGCTTAATCAAGGGATTTAAAGAAGAGGCTTTTTGAGGGATTAGAGACATCTGAGCAAAACTATGCTTGGTTTCCTATTATGGGCATGTGCATAAAAAAACATGTTGAAATCTATTTGAAATGTCTTGCCTCTTTTAACAGGATGGGGACAATGATTTCTCATTACCAAGTTCCTTCCTTGATTTAACTCACACTTCAAATAAGCACCTTAACCTTTAGCTTTCAATGAACAATGCCCTGACTGGATTGGAGGATCTTCTGTTCACTGTTCAAAAAATAGGCTACTAAATAAAGAATTTAAAAGTCTCATTTGGGTTGTGGTGTGCAGAAGAATAAAATCCACCACTGTGTATCTGAATCTAAGGAATGTGAATGGAATCAGAATGTTAACACCTTGTAAGTCAGCATGCCTTCAGGTGGAAAATGCCCCTATGGAGTTTGCCAAAGCAAAGAGCTGGTGACAACTCCTGAGGAGCTTGTGATTCAAACAGTGGTGAGATAGTGGACAACTGCTGGAAACAGCAGCAGTCTGTGACATTGTAGTGTGTTTTTTTTATTACTTGAAACAGTAGGCTGTGTATATTTTCTTGTCCTTGGAACAATACATATGACTTATCCAAGCAGACTGTGCCCAGTAGTGGACTACTGAAGCTAAACTTAGTGTTGCAATTAATTTGGGGATGTGCAGTCGGAATCCTTGCTGCTTCTGCCATGTGACATTCACCTCCCATCTGTTGGGGAATTTCTTGTTTCTTTCTCTTATTGAGAGGTAACCAAATTACTTGCTCCAGCACTAAAAAGTGCAGGAGATACTAAGAGATTTTAGAGTTGCCTCAAATAAGCAATAGCATTATTGAGAGAGGATGTAGTATTGATTAATGTCCATTGAAATAATGTGGGACAGGATGAGGACAGAGCTCTGCTTGGTTTGGTTTGCCTGCATACAGAAAGTACAGTCATAAGAGGTGAAAAAGAATGGAATGTTATATTGGTTTTGTTTGTTTTCCTTTTTCCCCTTGCTCTTTTGAGCTTTTAACTAGTAGACCAGAATATGGGAAATACAGAAGAATGATGAAAGGATGATTCAGTAATACGAATTGTTAGCTGGTTTTTGGATATGAGCTTTACAGAATTAGTGTTTTGCATATCATGTGTCCCCCTGTCTTAACAGGTGCTTTGTTTTACCATTTCAGACAGATGAATTGAGCAGAAAAGGTTAATGCTTTGAGTGCTGGAAGCAGGTGGTTGGTAGCTCTGACTGTTTAGCTAATTAGCTACATGTTGGCCATTGTCCTAGCAGGCCTGACTTTTCCTAGGGAGGGAGCATAGGAAAACATGCAAAAACTTGCTGTAGCAGGACTACTGCAAAAATCAACATGATCTAAACTTGTCCTTACTGAAAAGTATGATTTTATTTGTTTTTGATTCAAAAGATTACCTACTAATACTTTATGGGTGTTTGTCCTAAAACAGAGAATGCTTGCTTGTTCAGGTGAGCTTGAGTGTCAAAAGCATTTTCTCTCATACCTCTGAAAGCATTTTTCTTGTGGTTGTTAGATGTTAACCCACGAAGAGCAAAAATAGTGTTGGTGATTTTTCTCTTTTGTCTGTTTTTAACAAAGCTCTTGGTCTTTACACTGAGTTCCACAGTAATTCCTGTGTCTGTTTAACATGCACCTGCAAAGACTGATGGTATACTGAGGTTTTATTGTGGCATAGTTAGTCAAGGCAAGTTGGGATACTACCAGTGCAGTACAGCAGTTCACGTTTGGCATTGTACACCTCAGCTGCTGACTTGACCCTTGGTGCACCACTCTTGGGAGGGACATGACCATAGACAACCATTCCTTTTGAATTTAACTTTTTATCCAGATTTTTTTTCTTTACTTGTAATATTTTCTTTTTAGCTTTCAATGAACAAAAAAGGCAGAAACACAGGCTAACACCAAGACACAGCTGACCACAGAATTGTTTCATTCCAAGTATGTGCTTGAATTTGAAACTTTCCTAAGAGATGATGTCTGGTAACTACTTTTAACAGGATAAATAGTCATCTTTTTTCATGTATTGGTTTTACAGCTCCAAGCACAATGGAAACTGATGCTTGTTAGTGCCTCCAGCTACCAACATAACACAAATACTCACCAAGAAATTTTATACGTGTTTATTCCAAGTCGGAAAAAACCTATTGTTATGCTTGGGTCTATTATATTTTATTAGCATAACCTCAAGGGAAACTCAGTAGTGAAGAGGCAGAGGCTCTTTTTTTACAAAAGTACAATGTTAAATAAAATTATCTAAAATACAGCAAAACTCATTGTAGAAGCAATCTGTGATTACCTCGATCAAATTGGGTAGCATGGATTTTTTTTTTTCTAAATACTTCATATGCCTCCTGTTTTTATTTTGTCTCTCCCTGTGCTTTTTAAAGCCCATTTCCAAAATAGATGCCTAGTTTGTATGCTTTTCCTTATACCAGTCATTAAATAGGAACATTTACTTTGTGGAGCTGTCAAATTGATACCTGCAACTCCAAAAAATGAAGATGAGTGAAAAATGTTATTTAGAGACGGAAAAGATGTAACAATGGATGTATCCTAAATACAATGAAGAATTTTATTTCACATCCTTTCAGAAAAGAATACCATGTTTAATAAGAATCCTGAATCCAGGCTGTAAAACTTATTATACAAGGAAAGCTGCAGGAAATGGGATTTTTTACTTCAGATTGCTCTTAGCTTTAAATACTGCCTTTTAAAAATATATTATCTGAATTTGAAATTCAGATAATACATTTTTAATTACCTTTCAGGTATTTCTTCTTTTCATATTGTTTTTCTTGCTATTAGTAGGAGCTCTCTTGTTTAGCCATTTGCTAGCTTAGTTATATGAACTGTGCTGGACTGAATCAGAAAAGAGATTTAGGCTGTTCAAAGGAAAAGACCAAAAATGGAAGGATTTTTGAAATGGATGAACTTTTTCATGAGAAGTGGAAGCTATGGTTCTTTTGTTTTTATACATATGAAATTTCTGTGGCCTCTTTTGGTCCTATAGCTTGTAATTGCATTTATAACCTGTGAATTTGACTGTTTATGTATACATGGATGTATCACATATATACTCAAGCATTATAGAAAACAGGTCAAATGTGTTTCTGCAGAGGCTTTGTTTTGACCTTACCTCTATGGCTCAGCAGAGTTGCTTCTAATTTAGTCCTGAGCTAATATAAATTCAGTGTATGGCAAACCTGGAGCTTCAGGATGTGGTAACTTGGTAGGATTCACTATCACAGAATCACAGAATGGTCTGGGTTGGAAGGGACCTTTAAAGGTCACTTTGTCCGACCTCCTGCAATGAACAGGAATGTCTTATACTAGACCAGAGTCCTGTCCAGCCTGGCCTTGAATGTTTCCAGGGATGGATCTTCCACCACTTCTCTAGACAACCTATTTAGTTTAAAACCATTACTTTGTGTCCTATTGCAACAGGCCCTAGTACAGAGTGTGTCCCCATCTTTCCTACAAGACCTCGTTACGTACTGAAAGTCCTTCTTGGAGCCTTCTTCTCTCCAGGCTGAACAACCCCAACTCTCTCAGCCTTACCTCATAGGAGAGGTGCTCCAGATCTCTGATCATCTTTGTTGCCTCCTCTGAACTCACTCCAACAGGTCCATGTCCTTCCTGTGCTGGAGACCCCAGAGCTGGATGCAGCCCTGCAGGTAGGGTCTCACCAGAGCAGAGCAGAGGGGCAGAATCCCCTTCCTCACCCTGCAGCCCACATCCTGCTTTGGATGCAGCCCAGGATACAATTGGCTTTCTGGGCTGCAAGAGCACATTGATGGCTGAAGTTCAGTATTTCATCCCACAGCACCCCAAGTCCCTCTTGGCTTCCTCTCATGAGGCAAGGGATTATTTGCTTCGTATTTGAAATACATTGGTTTTCAGTGTTAATGGCATAATGCAGTGTTAAAATATCTCTTGAGCAACATGTTTTTTAAGTCAACAGTTCACAGTTTTTACATCAAGCAGTGCATGCTCTTGGTTTTGTGGTTTCCATTTGTATTTCACAAAAGACACCAGTTAAGCATGCTTGTTGCAAAATTTTTAAGTTAAGCTATTGTGAAATGCTACTTAACATATTAACAATTATTGTAGGAAGGACATTTAATGAAAATAAGCCAGGTATTGTGCACTCTGTTGTTATGATTCTTTACTGATGCTGTGGTTGAGATGTAGTGAGCTGATATTGAATTTCTTGTGACTATTGCTCAGAAACCACATGCTATGATGACATTGTCATATTCTAAGAAAATGGTCAGGGAGTATGTTTGGACTGAGGAGAATGGGCTGTAACTGACTTCCTCTAACGTCCTAAATTGATACTGCTTACATAACGAGGTTTCCAGCTGGGAATCACTGCTTGGTGCAATATTTCCATGAGAAGAGGACACAGAGTTGCCCCATTTCTTTCTCCTTCCTCTGCTCCCTGCTGGAGCAGTTGCAGTGATGCAGCTTCTACCAGCATCACCCCTTGCCAAAGATGTAGCTTTGCTTTGTGGCCTCATGGGCAGATGGCAGGTAACAGGATGGAGAGAGGGCGCAGCTTTATTTTGTCTTCTCAAAATATGCTTCAAGTAACTTTAGTGATGGTGGTGCTATGTGTTCCTTTCCCACCTTTGTCTTTCTTGACAGGGACATGCAACTGTTTGCAATCTTGGTGCTCTTTTGTTAACCTTTACCTACTGTCCTGAGGATTTGAGGTTTGAAATAGAGTTAGAAAATCATTACATCACTATTTGAAGGTTTTTTTATTTTTCTAGTGCTGATTTGTAATTCTTTTCTTCTTGGTTTCTAGTTTTTCTATGTTTGTAATAGGAAGAGGCAAACCTTTTCAATAAGAATATTTTTCCTTACTTTGGCTGGAATGATGATGAGAAGCCTGCAGTATGTTTTAACACAGTTACCTTTTTCTCAGCATTGAGATCTGAAGTTGCGTAATTAGAGCTTTTGTTACTGACCCAGAGTAAATTTGGATTGTGTTGTTGTTGTTTTTCCTTTGGTTGGCTTGCTTAATTTTTTTTATAAGGACACTTATCTATAGCAGTGATGTGGATACACTGAGCTGTCATCCTAACATTTTGTGAGTTTCCTGGGTGCAAGCCTGCTGAAGTTTTTCTTCCCAAGGGAAAGCTCACTTTCTCAGCACAGAATTCTATAAACATATCTCTGAACTGTGTTTTCAAGGACACTAGTAGTGCTTTTTCTACCCTGTCTCCCAGTATGGGAGACGTGGTTTTCTTTCTCTCAACCAATGAAGCAGAGAACTGTTATCACTGAATTGTAAACATTCTAGTATTCTTGTACTGAGATGAAGAAGTAAACAGCCGAACTCTGTACGTAGACACATAATAGCCGAAACCTTCTAAACAATAGAACCATTTTAATAAATCATATTAAACCTTCTAATATTAGAATCAAAAAGTTCTGTTTCACCATCAAACCACAACAATACTGAACCATTACCCCAACTATCATTTACTCAACTGCACAGGGATTCAGTTTGCTTTTCTGAGGAAAAATATATATTGCTATGTCAATGCATACAAAAGGTGAGCGTGGCTAGTAGCTATTACAAGCTGACTTGTTAGAGTTGTAGCATGTGTCTCTTGGTGTTTGCTTTTAAGAGACAGAGAAGACTCTGAATTGGAACCTGAAATCCAAGTTGAGTCTATTTGCAGAACCTTTTATTAGATAAGTGATTTCACTTTATCTTTGACTGATACACTGGATCCCACATAGGAATTAATGGCACAGCACTGTAATAGTAGTGCAACAAAACCTGATGAAAGATCTGGGGAAAGTGATTATATTTTGGAACAACTCTTACTGTTTCATAGCTGCATACTCACAAGTAAGGCTGTTTTCCATGATATCCCTGCAGGTGGGGAGGGGGGGAAAGGTATATTATTAGTTGGGCTTGGTGAACTCAAGTTACACCGGCAATAAAATTATTTTGCTTGTATTTATATATTTCAGTTAACTATCCAAGAACTCTGACGCAGGTATGGAAATAAAGCAGCCATCTTCAGTTAGAATTGCTCTCCATGCCCACAGACGAACAGCTCTGCTTCTGGACCCCTCTTACTGAGCTGTTCTACAAGGCCATTGCTCTCTGTGATCCTGTATAACCTGTCCTTAAGATTGAAAGAAGAGCTGAGAACATAGGTAGTTCAAAGGCAGTTGTGCCTTACTCAATATCTTAACGTTTCTGGTACTTTGTCTCCTAGGAATCCCAGAGCTTTACAAGATGAACCCAGGTATTAGGAAGGCTTAGGTTAAATCTGGATTGTAAGGAGTTCATATCATAGATGGAGAGCAAGAGAATACTCAAAAATAGCGTAGGACCATTGCTTTCTCTACTGTGTTTAAGCAAACTGGTTTAATTAAATTCCTGAAACTGTTTAAATATTTCTTTAAAATTAACTTAAGCCAAAAATGTTTGTTTATAGTTTTTGATATCTGATATAATTATGTTGAATTATTTTGTTCAGGGATATTAGCATCCATGCAAGTTGAGAAGTTAAATAAGTACAACTGGAACATACAAGTACAGATCAGTAATTCCTAAGGTCTCTTGTCTGTTTTCCTTATCAGAGTTGGTTGTGTTCTAAGCAGCCCCCCACAGCCAAGCAATGACTAACACAAATAGTCCTTCTTCACTGCTGTAGGTTATCCAACTTCCTTGTTGCTATTGTGTGTGCAAAAAATAATAGTTCCTCATGTAATTTAAGTAGGCTTTATTTGTTGCTTTACTCTCTCTGCAGATAAGCATGGGCTGGTTGTGCTGATCTGTGCATGCATAATGTCCGTAGCTGTCTGCAGAGAAATACAGCATTTGGCAGTTGTGGGGTGGAGAACCCAAAAAAACCTCAAACCCAAACAAACCAGGACCAACAAACCCAAACAACAAACAAACCACCCCCTTAGAATGAATCATGAATGGCCTGGGTTGGAAGAGACCTTCAAGATCACCTAGTTCTAATCCCCAAGTTCTTCTGTATTTGTAATACCGCAATTAGAATAAACACTGCTACATCAAGTGCTGCAGGTTTGTATATTACTTAAAATGTTTTTATATGTAATACAGAAAAAAAAGGATGTCTCTGTGTGTGTATATATGCATCTCAATAAAGGTTCCTGGTTTTGTGCTAGCTTTATATCACCTAAGGATATTGTTATACATCTCTTGGAGAGCAAAATTTTAATTTTTTTTTATCAAAAGTGGCATCATTGGGAAGGATTAAGGCATTACATTCTTAAGCAGAATGGTTGTGTCTAGCTTCAACTTCCTTATGAATGTAGAGCAAGCTTTATTCTGTGGAAGTTATGAGACTAACTCTGACTCCAAGGAGTTACTACTGAAGAGACCAAGGACCTTCCCACTGTGCCTTCCAGACTTACCTGATGGCCTTGCAAAAGGAGATATTGGGGTGATAAAGCCACAGCAGTAGGAAACATGCGTAGCTTTGTCAGCATTTACAATTAGCACTTTGTTATGGCAATTTCCAGAGAAGTCATCTGTGAAACATAAATTGCGGGTCAAATTCATACTCAAAATATTTTCCTATAAACAGATACATGATTTTTGTTGTTAGAGGTTACTGCCTTGGGAGTCATTAAGAAATTTGCATCCTTGTTTAACTCTCAATTGAAAATATATTCAGAATATGGAGGGGAAGGGATACTGATAAGGTGTATACAGAGTCCACTAGGAAGTATTACACCTATGCCCTAATGTTGAATTGAAGTTGTTACTCTGTGTCGATCTAATGTTTGATGTTAATACTTTAAAACTGCTGATGAAACTTCCTGGCGCTGAGCTGTTCCATCCTGTTTGCTCACTTATGCAAAGGAATCACAGATAGTTTACAGATGTTCCTTAGTAAGGACTGGAAGCAAGACACTGAAAAATCCCCATTCAGTCACTTCTAGAGAGGCCTGGTATGTTTGATACAACCTTATTTTCTGACATAAAGTGATCTCAGGGTAGATTCCTGGTGGACTTAACTCCATTTCTGGTCTCAAGGTAAAATTTCCTCAAAAGATGCAGACTTAAAAAAGCTTCTGCTCCTTAACTCCTAAGTTCCTGTGACTGTTAGTAATTCAGAAACATGAGCAAAATTAACCTTAAACTGTCCTGTCAAATTAAAAGCAGATTTTTTTTGTTGGTGGAAGGTGAAGTTGGTGGAAGGTGAAGCAGGCACCCTGGTTCATCAGTGTTTATCTCATGCCAAGGTGATGGATGTCAGGTGATTTCAGGAATATATTTATGTGAAAAATGTCAGGTCTCCATTGTCTGCAGTGTTCTTTACTGACACCGAATTATTTTATGTCAATGGCAACCATGAAACACGTCTTTTAACAGAAATACTAAGGAAATTGTGATAGTTTCTTCTATGGTACCAATTATTTAGGAAAGTTTTAGATTACAAATCTCATGTTGTTTGCTCTGTCTTGTTAGTAGTTGCACAATTTTCTTGGTTAATTTTTTGTGTATGGTGGGCTTAGAGAAGAGCGGCTTTTGCTTTACATGGAATATGGTAAACCTGTAAACTACATATTCTTTGAGGATAAGTTTCTTCATACATAATGGATATCAGAATAAGAACCAGTTTTTACTTTTGATGTATTGGTAAAAGATATTTTTTGTGTGTGTGTGTGACCACAAATGCTTCTAGTTGGGAGCAGGTGATTTTCCTTGTAACTCTTCCCATAAAATGCATTGAGGCAGGTTTTAAGTAGATCTTTAATATGTAAATTATCTAATGTCTAAATAGCAAATAGTTTTAAAAAATCAAGCGTGGACAAACATTTTAATCAAAGTGTTTCTGTTCTCTTTGTATTTCATGTCTTCTGTTACATCATAGGGGAGCTATGCTAACATAAAACTCAGCATGTAAAAGTAGAGAAAAACAAGGGAGTAAATTTGAAATAGGAATGTGAATAAAATTGAAATAGGAATGTGAATGGCTACTTTGTTAGACACAGATTGACTTAGGGGGAGAGAAAAAACCCAAACCAAAGTAATTGTGTTTTACTCTTGAAGTGTTTTACTGTGGCACCACCCTTTTGCCTGGAGTCTGTTGAGCTGAAAACTGCCCTGCCCATGGCTCAACAAAAACATTTCTGGTGGTTTAAGACCTGTTCCTGCACCTACATCAGACTTAGTAGAGGAAAAATCTGTAGTCAATTTTCTTCCATTCTTTCAAGCAGATCTTTAGGTTTCTAGAAAACACAATAAAAGGAATGAAAGTCTGTATAGTGAAAGGATGAGGTCATTCTGTAGGTGTCATAACCAGAAATCTGTTTTATAATTTCAGACTTTGGTCAGTAGCTATCTCTGCAGCGTTCAGTCTGTATTGGTGACAATTCCTTTTTCTCATAGCTGCAGATGTACAGCTGTAAGGTGTATTACTGAATTGTCAGAAGCAAGCACTCAGAAATGAAGATCAGTATGAAGAACAGTTATGCAGCCTTGTTTTTGTACCTCGTGACACTTCTTACTTGGTGATTACTTGCTGCTGTTTGCTGAAGGTTACTTCCAGTTTCAGTGCTGTGATGCAACTTCCATGGCACATTCTCAGGTGCTATTTACTGGTACTTAATTCTTTTTAAAACTTGAAAACTCTTGCAGAGGGCATGATTTTTAAAGTTCTTATGTTTTTTCCTTACTTTCCATCCCTGTAATATGCAAGTGCTTTACACAAATGGTTTAATTTATTTTCACACTATTCTCTGTGGTCAGAGCTTCATGGTATTCCTTGTTTCTTAGTGTTTGGAAACTTAGCAAGTGGGAATAGGGTCAAATGTATCCCTAGGCTTAGTCATCCAATACGTGCCTCCCACAGGTTTCATGCTTCTGAACCTTAAGCTGTAGCTGTGACCTTCCATGCCCAATGCCTCTTGGTGAAAGCTGCTTGTGCAAGTCAGACAGGCTCCACCCAGGGTACTGTGTTCTAAAAGCAGTTTAGGTACAATTTGCAAGTATAAATGAATTCTGGAGCAGGAACACCCTTCAAAACTGGGTTGTGGCTGGGTTTCTGGTTTTGTTGTTGTTTGTTTGTTATTGTGTTTGCGGAGTGGGGTTTTTTTTTGAGGATAATCAGGGCTCTTCACTAGGACACTCCTTCTGGAGACCACTAAATCACATTTTCCATGATTGTTTAAAAGATCATAGAAAGTACAGTTGCCCTCATTACACAAACAGTGGAAATCGATCTTATCCAGCATGGGGTGAGATGAGAGTCCTGGGGAAATTTATGAGCTTATGTAAATAACTGTGTTACAAGTACCTCAGGAAGAAGTATTAATGTGTGGGAGCAGCCTCACTTCTGTCACTTTTGCATTTTGTGTCTTTGACTTTGTAACCTAAACAGTGTGCTTTGCCCAGTTTTGTGTGCGTTATTTTCTAAGTCAGAAAAAACCCCAGCAGCAATTTATGTAATGCTGTGCTCCATGCACCACTGGAATGTCTTTCCCAGGCTGCCAGGTTAGTTACTGTTCCCTGCAATACCACTCCATGGTTCACCTCTGTCCTGCATTTGTGCTGTGCAGTTCAGCTATTGTTTGAACAGTTTTGAATCCCTGAAAGCAGAGGCAGCAGAGGCTCACTGCTTGCTGATTGGGTGGTTGGGATGCAGCCTGCGGAATCCTGGAGTTGGGTTTGGAGGGAAAGCTGTCCTACCTGGCT
Source organism: Leptocoma aspasia (assembly GCA_013399835.1). Taxonomy (NCBI): domain Eukaryota; kingdom Metazoa; phylum Chordata; class Aves; order Passeriformes; family Nectariniidae; genus Leptocoma; species Leptocoma aspasia. The sequence goes on from VXAX01004663.1 coordinate 317,651, forward strand.
GGACTCAGTGCAGTCAGTCTCTACTGGGTCTTCAGTCTTATTCTTGAAGGAGAACTGTGATTTCACAGTTCTGAGAGTTAGGATTTCATGCTGGAGTTCCCAGAACTAATTAGATACGCTAGAAATTACAGTCTACTAGAGGGGAGGGGTTTTAAGCTGAAAAATAAGGTGTTGGCCAACTGGTAGAATACTGTTTGTAAGCAATCTGAAGAATACAGCAGCTGAGTAGGACTTGATTTGAGTTTGGTAATCCTAAAATTGTTTTTAAATGACCACTAATAGAATAATTATATTTTTACAAGGAAGAAGGCCAAGAGGTGCAGAGATGTCTGAGCCTCTCTGGCCTCTCCTGGTTTGCATCCACACCCCAATGACCTGTGAACCCAAAGGTTTGACAGGTGGTGGAGAGAGATTGTGGGGGTTGTATGTGTTCTTGCAGATGGAGGTGTAGTTAAGAGGTACACTTTGTTTACCAAATGGTAATGGTTTCTTGAGGAAATAACTCTGTGCCTTCTGGGGCAGTTTCATAACTGAGTGGAATAGTTAAAGCTCTACAAATGGCATTTTAAAATGGTGTTTCATTATAACTAATGAATAGGCTGGCCAACTGATATTGCTCAGGAACAGCTATAGCCACAGTGGCTTCAAGTGTGTCTATAAAGCTAGTTTTTTGGTCCTTCAAGATTATAAAATGGTTAAAGAAAATGCAATGGATTCTGGATGTTCCTTGAACTTTTAAAACAGTCATGTTATTTTTAAGGATGAAATTGAGAAACACCCCCAGTCATTTATCACTGCCACCTAGCAAATGGAGAGGATGGTAATTGCTTAGCTTTAATCAGAAAAAATAACTACTACTTGATACACTTACCTCAGTAGTTGTAAGGACAACATTTAATATGTTTTGGGCTTTTTCTGCTTCAGTTGCATGTCAGTGTGAAAGGCTCACTGAGCTTGAACAATGAAAGAAAAATCTGTCTCACCTTTCACAAGTTAAAGTTTAAACAGTGGGGGCTAACTATCTACAGACCAGGAGAAACAAAGGCTTTTTTTTTTAGCTTTGCACCTGTCAGATACTGGAAATAATTGCTGTTCTAAAGCAAAAAACCCTAAACACAAGCTGTACACCAGGTGCCAAGCCCAGAGTGTGGGTATATGCAGGCACCTGGCCTAAGCAGGTTGAGGAAGCAGAGCTTTTGGTGCGTGGAGTTGAGATGTGTTTTGTTGTGTGGAAACCATGGGATACAGGTGTGGTGTTTGCACAGGGGAGAAGAGCCCAAGTAGTCAGGAAGGGAGTTTGCACTCAGGTGGGAGGTAGGGAAAGCCTGCCTGTAACTTGAGTTGAATATGGCTCAAAGTGCTTTTCCAACTGTCTTGTAACAGGCAGGAAGCCTCTCCCCTCATGGACCCTCCCTGGGTCATGTCTTCAGGTCGGAGGTGTAGCCACTCTCTGCACTTAGGGGTCACATTAGGAAAGGTTTTCTCCACTCCCACGTAACAGGAGTGAGAGAATTACACCCTAACACTTCTTTGAGGCATGAATTGGCACCCTTGTTTTGCTGAAATTAAGGAGGCATGTGGCTCTTCTATTACTAGAAATCCATTATTGAGCACTTCAAAATCTGGAGGGGATAAAAAAAGGTGCAGATACTGGAATTTGAATGCTGCTCATGGCTTAACTCAGCCCTAATTGGTGAGGTTTTTAAAGGCTGAAGGGTTTTTTTTTTTGTGATTTCCAGACGTTTGTATCAGTTGGAGTAACCCATTAGTACGGAGAGAAAATCTAAAACTTAAAATGGTGGGACTGGTAATAATTTACAGGTGATGGGATGAAAGCTGAATTACCTCCAGGATTCTTTAGTTAAGGCATGTTTTTTCCAGCAGCTTTAGCTTTATGCTAATTCATTTTGGTATTAAGCTTCTTGCGTAACTCATTTCCTCTATAAGGAGGTAATTGGAGGATGCTTGTACTTTTCATTGTTTAAGGAAACAAAAAAGGGAAATTGTCTGATAAATCTGTTGTACTTGCTTATACTAAACAAGGTAGTAGTAACCTGCATCAAGGTTTAGCATGGAAATAAGCTATTAGTCCCCCTTCCTCCACAGGGCTTGTTTTCTTTTTTCCTTCCTATGTAAAATTACAGTACTTTAGTAAGCAATGAAACATGATTTATTTACGTAGTCTGAGAACACCTGGATCCCTAAAGTGAGGTGGCCCAACAAATAATGGGTCTCCATGTGGAATTTCTGGCTCTATCTTGTAAAGCCTAACTTCTAGGATGGACAAGAAAAAGGAAACTGGGTTTCAGTTTTGTGACAGGAGGTGAGAAAAAGGGCAGTTGTACTCTCTGAAGGGTTTTTAGCTGTAACTGGTCCAGCTATAGGTTATTTGGGAACAAGGCAAATGTTTCAGACTGTGAAATTACAAGTATTCTCGTGCCTTGGCTGTAGCTTTGTTTGGTAGGCTTCTTGGAGCATCTTCCATGGAGTAAATGAAGCTAGCATGAGTTTTAGGAATGAGGACACTGAGAGAACTATGTGAGATCTCAAGAAAGAAAACTGTATTTATGTACTTAATTGCATTTTATGTTAGAGCATTTAACAAATATTAATGAAATTAATCTGCTGTGTGAGGCAGGACAGTGTAATCAGTTCTAAGAGAATGAAGGCATTGGAAGAACTGACAAGGTTCTCATAGGAAGTTGGTGGCAGAGGTAGAAAATCAAACTGGTTTACTAGAGTCTCACTGCAATTCCAATAACATTGAGGTTTTTCTGCTTTTGTGTATGACCGAGCTTACAGTCCAGTCATGTTTTTAAGACTGAATTGTATTGTTTATTCTTATTTTAAAAGAAAAACAAAAACACATGAGAAATTCCTTTGTCTCTGCTAACGTGTATTGAAGGATCTGGAATTTCCTTCATGCTAACAAAAAGCCAATGTCTTTTTACCACAGGTGAAAGGCTTGCTTGCCTAGTGTTTGTTTTTGTTCTAATCTTGTGACTCTTGTTAAACTGGAATTGAAGAGATACAAAAAGCTCTATGTACACTTACAGAGGAGCACAGAAGCTTGTGCTCTTGCTGTTCTGTGCAGCCACGTGCCTCTGTGGCTGCTGGCACTTACGTCCTCTGTTTCTTCTTGCTGTTTTAAGTCAGATTACTGTCTTTTCTTCACATGTAGGATGGGGATGCTGTGTTTCAATATGTTCATGCAATTCAAGGGTACTGCAGTGCTGCTCTGTGTTGTTGCTGTTGCTCAGTGCCTCAGTGCAATGAAGTGAGGTGTAAAGCCCCATCACTCCTAATCTCATCATTCTTGGTTGACTTTTACTATTGTTGTGTTAAAGAACTCAAGCTTGGGCCAAAATTGCGCCCCTTTCCCAAAGATCTAGTATTTCAGTGCCACATTTATCTGGGTCTAGTACCATACTTTCAATTATATATGGGTGAGGCTTTTTTCTCTCCTCATTCCTTGTCTTAGGACTGTGTGGCCTGTGTGCACCATTCTTGTGTTATATTAGTAATAGGCAGCCTTGCCTGTACACTGGCAATTTCACTGTACCAACTCACAATCTTTGATTATACAGATAAAAAATAACAGTTGGTTATTAATTTTGAATTTATGGTATCGAGTACTTCATGTATGGCTGTTTCCTACTCGTTTTTCACACAGAGAATTTACCATAATAGTCAACTGGTTCTTAATCTTTCATACCTGTGGCAGTGTAGGACCTTCCAACTCTGTATGCTTAGACAAAGATATACTATGTACTGTAAAGTGTATTCTGTTTGCTCATTTTTTACTTAATAGTGACAGCCTGGGCACTCTAAGTGATTCTTTTTGCAGGTGTGTGGTCATAAATGCATATATCAGTGGGGCTTCTTGGGTGTTCATCTTACTCAGTGCTCTTTTCATTGCTGTGGATGATGGGATGAAGCTCGTCCTTACCAGCTCTGTGGATGACACCAAAGGGAGGAGTGTTTGATGGCACAGCAGCCTGTGATTAGGTGGGACCTCAGCAAGCAGGAGGAGTGGGCAAACAGAACCTCCTGAGGTTCAGTGAAAACACGTGTGCCTTGATTAGAACAGCCTCAACGTAACAGTGTGGGCTGGGAGCAGCTTCATGTGTGTGTTGTATTTGTGGTTGATTTGGTCTTTTTTTTTTTTGGGGGGGGGTGGTTTGTGTGTGTGTGTGTTTTGTTTTTGTTTGGTTTTGGTTTTTTTAAAGAAAATTAAACTTGTGGACGCTAGGCTGAGTTGACTCTGTGCCCTTGTAATGCTAAAGGCTGAGGTCTTGGCTGCCTCAGCAAGAATGTAGCCAGCAAACTGGTGAAGAGGATTGCTCTTGTTTCCCACTTGGTAGAATGGAGCTGGAAAACTGCCCAGCACAGGACTTTTGAAGATAAAATGGGTATCAATGACCTGGTGATAAGATCTCATTGGTGTTTTCAACTGCCTGGTGATACAGAGAAAGTAGAACCTGAATTTTCTCAGAGGAGCCCAGTGATAGGACTGGAAGCAGTGCTTGTTATGAACAAAACTCTCAGTTTGTGCCACCCACATCCCCAGTTCAAATGTAAATACTACTGTTCTTACAATGTTGTTATAAGTTAATTAAGGTTTGTTGATTGTTAATGTTATTGTTAGTGTTGTTAAACTACTGTCCTCTGTNCGAGGTGAGAGATACCCACCCTCCCATGAACTCTTGCGCTCCGTACATGCAAATTAGCAAGTAGCTTTTCACGTTAAAAAACCCTAAAAACAACGAGCCAAAGATATAAAAAAATGAAATAAGCAACACAGTAGCGGAGGGAGTCTCCCAGGGAGCCAGCAGGGGCTGGTGGGAGCCTCCAGTCCCTCGCCATGACTTAAAAAGCACTGCACAGAAGAGGCTTTCGGCCGGCGAGAGCGCACAGATGTCTTCCTTAGCCCATCCCGCAAGACAGGAAGTCCCGGCTCAGCCCCCTGGACTGAACTGCTGGAGTCTTCTCTGCGCTGGCCACAAGGGAGTGGCGGTGGAAATCCCCGAACCCCCCCCAAGAGCTGAACTCCTCAAATAAAGGCATTTCTAAAGGAGCACAAGTCTCCTTGCCCGTTTTTGACAGTGCTCATAGCGGCAAGACCTTGGTGTAATAATGAGAACAGCAGGAGTAATGATTTTACCATAATTCTGGCTGGTTAGAAAGAAAAAAAAATGTTCATGGCAAGAGGGAATATAGTAGAAGGAACAGGTTGCCCGGAGAGGCTTGTATCTTCCTTGTATCCTCCTCTCCATCCTGAGACCATAGAATGGGACCATCTCTATCAGGCCGGTCATCCTGTTTGACGGAGCATGCAGCTTCAGGAGGGACACACATGGAGTGTTGGATCTGTCACATCAGATCTGCTCAAGGCTCAACTGGACAATTCTGGGTTTCAGCATTGAATTCTGGAATTAGCCCAGTTTGAAGCAGGTGTTGGAACTAGATGGGAAGTTAAAGGGGACTCCAGAGATCCCATCTAACCATAGTTTTTCTATGGTCCTGTACAGCTCTCCTGTTGATGAAGGTTTCCAAAGACAACTTTCTACATCATTGTATTAACCTGTCTTATGCAAGGCACATGTAACAGAACCTTGGTTTTTGAGGCCAGGAGACTGTGTCAGTTTAGCTCTGGAGTGTGTGTATGTAGATGTCATTTCAAGTGATTTTTTTTTTTTTTTTGGAAAGAGCTTAGTTGACTGTGAACAGGGGTGGGAGTGTTTTCTTTTGGCATCTTCAGAAAACAACATTAGTGTCAAAGAGCAGAGCCAAAAAGAGCTGCAAAACAATATTCTTACAAATAAAAATTCTCTCAGTGACAAACCAGTTGTTTGCTTACACAGCTAGTCTGGAGCACTGCTGTGCTTGTTCCCTTGTTTTTGTTCAAAAGTCCAGATATTTGTAAACACAGTCTTTACCATTTTCCTAAGAAAAGAGGGTAGTAAGATAGGAGCATATACACTTTCAAATGGCCTCATTATTTGAGTAAGGCCAGAGTACCATGCTTGTAATGCTGCCTAGGAGTCATGATAGAAAAATGTAGAAGAGTAAACAAGATAATTGTTAACTGTTCACAGACATTGTCTTCCTAAAACGACAGTTTCTAAAATGTAATTGCTTAATCTTTAAAGCAGGAATTTAAGAAAATAATTTTTTGATTTATTGATTGAGGATTTTTGCACCTTGAATGTGTAGTTCTTGCCATCCTGATTTTGGGAAAAGGTAGCGGTAGGTCCAGAGGAGGGCAGTTGGACTAAATGACTAGTTGGACATTGCAGGTCCCTTCCAACTGAACTATTCTAAAATACTCAATACATCTTTAACTTTTTATAAGCTTATTTCTGCCTCTGTGGCTAGAGAATTTGTTTCCTGAAATGTTAGCAGAAATGAGTCCTTGTAGTCCATGAAGTTGGTGCATTTTATGATAGCCGTTTGCCTCTCTTCTCTGAGTCAAGGATTGTGGCATCCTGTCTTTCATCTTTGTCTCAAGGGAAGCTCCTGTGTGCCTGGAATATAGTCAGCTATTGGTGTTGAATCCTTTATGATGGATTGATGTCTGAGTAGGAACAGCTTAGATTTTTGTCTGTTCCTTTGCCATTTTTTGGCACTTAAAAATGTGATTCAAACAGAAAAAAGTTTGAGTGTATTTGTGTATCCAGCCCGCAAGGACAGGTGGCTGATCTGATCTGACATGCACTTAATGATTTAAAAATCCTGTGAGTCTTGACCTGAGGCTCAAAACTAAAAGGTGGGCTCCCACCTCCATTTCCTTGTAAGCACCATCAGCCTGCAGCTGTGCCCCAGGCCCACTTTGGAGTGAGCAGGTATTTAATTAGCTACACATACACCTCTCTGAGAGGTGCAGGGATACGAGTCACTTGACAAGAGTAGAGAGCATGTAAGACAGGCTCTTGCTTTTTTTCTGTTGGGACTAGTACTGTTAAAGGTATGACCAAATTTCTCACTTTTCCCCCCTCCAGATCTTCACACATGACAATCCTTTGGTATAGTGTCTCTGAGCCTTTGTACCACTTGCTAAAATATATCTGCAGTGTACAATTAAAAATGACTCAATTAAAATTGACTAAAAAGTATCAAAGAAGGATATATGCATGTACCTCAAACTACAATTTGGACAAGCAGTTTTAAGCCCTGTGTCTTGTAAGCAAGTGTCCTCCTGCTTTTTTACGAACTAGGGCCTGTCTGGCCTAACAGCTGCAGGTGATAAAAGGCAACGCTGGGCTGGAGCTGCACAGGTGTGCAAACACAATGTTTGCTTACTCTGTTTGCTGCAATCTGAATCCTTCACTACTCAAAGTATTTGTTTTCCTTGGAAAACTACATTGTAGTGTAGCATGTATAACACCACATTAAATACCATATAATAGGTAGGCTGCCTGGTCACTGGGAGCAAAAGGGCTGATTTTTTTGGTCAGGGAGACTCTCCAGCTAATGAACTGCAAAACTGCCTCACCTCAATATAGGACTGAAAAAACCTACATGGAATAAACGCTGCTGCATATGCAGTTTTCACTGGAATTTTGTCTTACTTTCAGTCCTTTGACTAGTGGCCCTGGGGAAGAATGACCCTTGCTATGGCTTGAGAAGTGCAAGAATTGCATCACTGGCCTGCTGCAGCTAAGATTTGATAAATGCTGTGTGCTATCCTTGGCCAGTGTGTAAATACATTGCAGCTGAGTATTAATGTTGGCTTCACAGGGGTGGTACGTTCCTGGTTTTCGTCAAGTTTGTGAAAGCAGTGAAGTTGGGGTGAGCTAGTTATTACTGGAAGGTGTGAGCATATGCTTGTTTCCTCCCTCCTACCACCTCAGCATTCATTACAAGGGTGGGCCCTAAAAGTTCACGAAGGCAATGTGCCCTCAAAGCATCTTCCTTTCATTGGTGTTAGGTTCTCATTGCTTTACTCTGACTGGAGGTTGTGCTGATTAGATTAGGACTTCTGTAGGGTACATAGGGCTGCAGAAATATTGCAACCCTAGTTTCATAGGCTATTCAATACAATTTCTCCTGTTTGCCAGGAAGTCACTGTGTAACGTAGATGTACTCATGCAACGTGGGGATATTTATATCTTGATAAGAAGAAACTAGTGGGTATTCTCTGGGCTTGGGTTTTTTCTTGAAGAAAGAGGAGTGCTATTTGAATTTAATGGTCTTATTTGGACTTGGCTTGTGTATCTCATCAGAGTAGTGTGGTGGTGTCTTAATGTAACAAACATTTTATAATGTTCCATTTCATTATACTGCAGTGTTAAAAATACTGTGGCATGGGCCTGGATACCAGAACTGGGGTCTGAATTTCTTATTTTAATAACAATTGAAACATGGATAAATATTTTATCTCAAACCAGCAAGGAATTGAAGAATATAATCTGGTTTAGTAAGCTGATACATTATTCCAACAGTATTTATGTATTATACATTTCTGTTTATTAAATATCAAGTAGATTATGCAACTGTTTATAATTCTCCTTCTAAGCTGATGCCTCCTCGACTGAGAACGGGTAACTGCAGTAAGCAGAATGGAATTTAATAGTACTGCAAGAGGAAAGCCACAGACTGAAGACATCAAAACTAATACAAAATTTGAGTAGCAATGTTCTTTTTCACATGACATGTAGTTCTATGTAATTTTAGTGCTTCTTCATGTAACATAAGTTTTGTTCCATTTCAGCTTAATAAATTTATTTTAGGAAAAAAAGCACCAGCAAACCCTTAATGTGTTTTTAGGGGTGTAAAAAGTCTCTAGGCTTCTGCCTCTGATTTTCTATCCTTTAGCCCTTTCTACTAGGCTATAAACCTTTTAGTTCATAGCCTTTTCACTTCTGCAAGTGGTGATATCCTTTATTTAAAAATAAATAAGAAAATGAATAAATGAAATCAAGAAATAAAATTCCAGAGCAGTCAGTACTGGGACTTGAGATTATTTTTAGGCATATCTTACTTCTGTCACATCAGTTTAGCAATGTTATATCATTAAAAATATTACAAGCATAGTATTAACCTTTGCCAAATAAATGTAAATGGTATTTCAGATTTCAACATAATGCCAGCATGAGACTGGCAGATGTTTTTCCCATGTCCCTGTCTGAGAAATCCTGGAGGGAGAAGGGGGCATGTGAAGTGTAGTAGTGCCTAGAGGGCTGGCTTCTGCGCTGTGCCTCCCCCTTGAATGACTCGAGAGGGAGTATTGCAGTATGCATTTCAGGTACAAACCTATTGGAATTAAATTACCAGTGAGAAATGAATTGAATTAATGGAGTATTCAGTGCTGCTTTTTTATGGTCTGTTCTCTCCTTCTGTTTATTCAGACCGAACTAATTGTAACGACAGAATGTTTTTCTTCACTTCTGGTGAACTAAGTAACCTTCCTTTACAGTGCACAGCAAGGTGTGGAAGGCAGTAAAATCCTTTCCTACTTAAGGCCGAAAGTAGCTGCTTGCAATTTCTTTGGACACTGGCAGATAAGACAATGAGCAAGTAAAAATAATTGAGAAATTATCGTCGTGGTCCACACATAGAAGAAAGGACTCTTGACAATAATTTCAGAAGGCTAAAATGATTTATTAAAATGACTCCATAATTCTAGTATTTTTCTATATCTGCTCAGCAGAGAGCATTCCATGCTCCTGCTGCTGCTTCGTCCAGCGAATGTGTCCGAAAGTTTACAATATCAGAAAGATAAAGTAATTTCATCTTCAGTCTCCTCATAGGTAGGAGGAGGCCAACCAATTCCATGTCCTTGAAGAACAGACACAGATATTTTGTTTACAGAAAGCTTATACAGAGTAAAAGACAGCAAAAGGATGTTCTCCCATGGGAAAATGATCAGAAGGCTTACACACAGAGAAACTTATAATATGTTCATAGCAACAAGAAATAATACATTTTAATGTCAGAGTCACAGGCTGCGCTTGGTGGCTTTTCTCTAGGACCAGTGTTGCCCAAATTTCTTGTCTGAGATGGCAAGCATTGGCTTTTCTCCCAGCGCCCAGTGTGGGCTCCTGCTGCGGTGTCACCTGAGCAGCAGGCAGGGAGCAGGCAGGGAGGCTCCCAGAGCCCTGGCTGTTTCCAGGGGGGCCCTGGTGCAGGTGAGCAGCTGCTTGAGCTCCCCGGGTGAGTTTCTGCTGTTACATAAAGAAGTAACTGAAAGATGGGCTGACGGGCAATAGTCCTGTGTCCGTTTGTCATAAAATGTTTGAGCCATCTGTTGCTAGAAAAACTACCCCAGTCTACCACCTGGTGTTTCACTGAGCCTGGGGATTTAGCCCAGATAAGCACTGGTTTACTTAATAAATATTGAAAGGGAAAAAAAATGGAGAATGGAGGGGGAAAAATGCCATAGTTGTTCTCTGTTTTATTGAGTGCTGAATGAGACCATTTGGATCATTGTCTCCTGCCATGGTTCGTGTGTCACTAAAACCCATTTTCTTTTAATTTTGAAAATTGAGGATGAAGAATAACATTAAACAGATACAACACTACACAGGGATTGGTATAAAGTTCTGAGCAGCATGTGATTTAATTTGGAGTTGTGGATGGCCACCTGCTGTACTTCTGTTCTTGTGGCAATCTGGCAAGTGGCTGCACTATTTCGGTGCTTTTATGTGTCGGGTATGTTAGGATTCATCCAGGAGAGCTGCAGACTGACTGGGCTGGCACAGGCTGGGAGAGTACTTGGCCACTGGCCCTTTAATACAAACAGATCCCCAAACTGCTAAGGTTCCTTTCAGCGATCACAAAATGCATCACTGTGTTTCTGTCACATATAGGTGAATTATAACTTCATCATAGGTTAACTGGTTTCCTTTTGCTAATCATTAAAATAAAAAGGACTGCTCTACTCTCAGGTAACATAATTCCCAGTGCTGTCACAACACCTGCTGCTTATGCCCTCATGGAACCGTGGAGGTTCCAGTTCTCCAGGGAGATGCTGGAGTAGTTGGCTTCTTTTGGGAGTGAGCTCAGCTCAAAGCAAGACACAGCTCTTGCCATGAGGTTTGTTGTTTTTTTGTTTAGTTGGGGGTTTTTTTTGTTTCTTTGATTTTTGGTTTGGTTTTTTTTCAGCTTGAATATTTATGATCTGTCCTTCAGAGAAAGCACATAACACTGTTCACCATCAAACCATTTGGATAAAAACCCCCAGCCTAGATTTGGCAGCTGTGGTCTGCTGGTATAACCCTCACTTCCTCTCATTTTATTCCTTCACAGGGATGTTTTGGTGCTCCCAGTAATGTGTGAAATGAATGTGGGAATTATTTTAAATACTGATAGGTGTGTGGTTTTTTTACCATTACATTCTGGTGACTTTTTGAATTTGGATACTGATTAGGAAGGCAAAGGGCTAGAAGCACCTGTTTCTCTAATTTGCTGAAAACCTTACCATAAAGCACCACATGTATATTAGGAGGCTTTTAGTGTGTTACATTTAAATTTATATAAAAATGGAGAAAGTATTTCCTGTAAAATAAGCTCTAAAGGAAAAGCATAGACAGCTGAAATCTTTTCAATGCAATAAATAACACAATTAGTTTCTACCTACGGTTTTTGTTTTGAAATACATTGGCAGTATTTTGTAGCCTGTACTTAGATCCTGATAATTTTAAATGAGTTGTCTTCATGTACTTATTTCTTTAGGCTGCAGAAACAATGTGATTTTTGATTATGAAGGCTTCTTCTGCACTTCCTAGGAAGTGCAGTCACAAACAATGAGGAAGACAGTACAGTACATGCTCCTGTTGCTATTTAAAAACTTTTTTGCACTTGCCTGTTGTGATTTTTAAAGGAGCATTATTTGCAGGTGTCTGTAATTTTAATGTCAGCAGAAAGCTAGTGTAATATACTTTTCCAGAACTACTTTTTGTAGTTGCAGTTTGTTTGGGTTTTTTTTTTTTTCTAGTTTTGTGAGTTTGGTTTGGTTTTTTGTGCAGTTTTTCTTGTTATTTTTTAAAAGTTCTTGCTTACAGAGACCCAAATCAGATGCTTACAAAAAAACAAATTAAACAATCACGTGTTGAGTAACTATCACAAATGCATTCCTGTGTCAGCTTGTTAACTGACAAATGCTGGCCTCTTGTATTCTTGCTTCCAACATTATTTGACACATCCTGGAAGCTGCTTAACTTGAGTCAGTTCTGTCTGCACCAAACCGGTAGGCATTTAAATAGCTTTCAGCTCTCATGTGGATATGGATTATATAAACAAACAATGTTTTAGGCTTGGATGGGATGTCAAGGCATTTCATAAATTGCCTTGTTTAAAAGTTAGAAGTTTAGAAGTATCACATTTGTTAGTTTGATCAGATCTTGTCCCTTCCCTGTGTTCCTGATTTTGTCCCTTTGCTGTGTTCCTGCTGTGAACCCCACTTCCTTGTTTTGGGAAGCTTCAGTGCTGGCAGCATTACAGCTATTTCTCTGGTAGAAATACTGTACCTTGAATCATAACAGCTTATCACCTGCTAAATCTATCACTCTGTAGGGCCATTTTTTGGAATGAGGTGGTGTAGCCAGTGGTACCTCAGCTTGTTTCCGAGGGAATTGACTTGCAAACTGGAAACAGTGAGCTGCAGCAAAATCCTGCTTGAGTTATCCTCAAAATAATTCACCATATGTGGAGTGTATAGATGGCATGGCTAGGGGGCTGCTTCCAGTACCTGCTGTAGCCCCTTCAAAGCCCCATCACCTTGCTTTTTCTAGCCAGTCAGATAGCATGGCCTCTGCAGCCTCTGTGCTTTGAAGGACGAGGAGTTTCACAACAGGAACTTGAGTTCCAAAGGCAGCTAAAGCTTGTTGTGGAAATAAATACCAGCTGAACTTCCTTTCTCATAGCCTGAACATGTCAGGTTTCTTTCAAGAGAAAACTGAGAAAATGTTCAAACAAGACAAAAATTTGTGCGGTAGTAGTTTCATTTTTTTTTTATAAACCATGAGTATGGTTGGTTACAGTAGAAGCATAATAGGGGTAAGATACTGACATTTTAAGATGTGGCCAGCTAACATTTCTGTTGGCAGAAAAATGGATAATTTTCTTAAATTACTTGTTGAAAAAAAACCCCTGTGTGCCAACCATTATTTTGTTGGAGGAATCCATGCAAATGCACTTGAAGTACATTGGGGTGGATGTGAAAAATGGTGCTTTACCTCCACTACAAGTACTTGATAACACAAAAATTGCTAACAATTTGATAACAAAAAGGCCCGTACCATGGTTCCCCAGTGATGAACTGTATCTCTAGTTTAAAAATGTCATGCTGATTATTTTGGGGAAAAAGGAACAATTTCAAAAACTCTTCCTTCTAATTGATACTGACATCTTGGAAATGCTTGTGTGCAGTTAAACCCACAGTCTTCACTGGAGCAGTGTATGTGTGAAGCCTGGATGCTTGATATGTGCTCGTTGTCTCTCAGGACGATTTGCCATTGAGAGCCCATTGTCAATTTATCTAAAATACATGGAAGAGCACAGAAAATGTGGCTGGGCTCAGCCTGAACTGTTTTGGTGTGTACACATTGTGAATAAGCTCCATGGAGTTGTTGCCAAGCATGGACTTGGGAAGGAGTGCGTGCCTGTGTTTTTTGGGCGCATCGCTGAGTTATTTCTCAGGTGGTTGTGAATTCTTCATCTCAGACCCAATGGGTTGAGCCTGAGGTCTGGCCTCAGGGTTACAAGTTAACCAGCTGGCTGGAGCCAGACAACTAACAACTCCTCATTTGGCCTCTTATGTATTTTTTGATAATTCTTCTGGAAAAGAGAATGTCCCTGATACTCTCTTATTTCCTAAAAGGTTTCTTTGATTTAACCGTGTAAAGTTAAAGCAGTTATGTGAGGTAGGTAGAATGAAGTCTGAGTTATTCAAACCCAGCTCACTCCCTCATAAGCACACAGGGTTTTGTTTGTCCCTCATGCCGTATCAGAAATGGCACATTGAAGGAGATAGGTTTACTCATCACTTTGAACGTGTGCCAGTCGTCTTTCTGAGATGGAGGCTTTGTGCAACACTTGGGCAGTGAAAGTCTGAATGTGGTTAATTTTATGTTAGGCAGGTTTTTGGCTCCACTGGCTCCGATGTTGTAACACACTTAAAGGGAAAGCTTTGTCCACTGAACTGGAAAAAGTAGCAGCCAGTCTGTCTCCTGTTTCGCACCGATCGAGGTTGGCTTAATTTTGACAACAGGATGATGGTCTGGATTTTGGAAAATGGTTTTGGTTTTACTGCTTGAGTGACTTTGAACAAGTCAGTCTTTACTTCTCAGGATTGTAAAATTGTGATAAAGAAAGGATATCCACCTTCTGGATATGAGGCTAGAAAACTGGTTCTTGGACAAAGAAAGGATTTATGATCCTCAGATGAAAGCTGATAAGTAAAATACAAAGCAGCACCATTCTGAGCTGTTTTTTTTTTTTTTAATAACAAGATTGTTCTAGTATGCAATGGGATAGTCAGCTCTAGCATATTGTGACATGCTGAAATATCTGTCTGCTATGTATGGTTACCAAGCAAGCTTCCATTGTGATGTTCAAGTTGAACCTTTTGGTAGGGGTCTTAGTGAGCCAGAAGGCTACCAGGTTATTCCTAGATATTACAACTTTTTAAGGGATCTTTCAAGAGATGGTTATTTATTTATAACAGGGAATGTATTAACTGTTACTATGATGCAGTTAACTCTTTTGCAAACAGTGAAATTCATTAAATTTAACAGCTTGCTGTAGGTATTTGAGAAGATAATTACAGTCTTTTGCTTGGGAACAGAGCAAATTGTCTTCAGAAGGTGGGCTTTACAGGCACTGATTTGATTATATTTCAACTTGCCTCTGGCATGGCTTCTAGCAGATTTATCTTTTTTTATTATCATGCCAGAAAACAGCCTTTGAAATATGCAATTTTATGTAAGCTTAGCAGTTTCCCCATCTGTCCCACTGTTCAAATTTGAATTTTTAACTTCCAAAATAAAAACTTCGTAGCTTCCATTAGTATGGCTGTATTCTCTAATGCTGATCTATCAAACGGGGCAGAGAAAGTGAGGATTTTTGTATAAAAATTAGCTATGTGTATTCTCTCTGTGTGTGGGTAAATCTGGTGAAAATTGCAGCTCCCAAAAGGGAGCCCACAACAAAGATGGAGCAAGACTACTTGCAAGACCATGTAGTGACAGGACAAGGGGAAAAATGGCTTCAAACTGAAACAGAGTAAGTTTGGATTACATATCAGGAAGAAATTCTTGACAGAATTCAGAGGGTGGTGAAGCACTGGCACAGGTTGCCCAGAGAAGCTGTGGGTGCTCCATCCCTGCAAGTGTTCCAGGCCAGGTTGGATGGGGCCCTGAGCAACCTGGGCTAGGGGAAGGTGTCCCTGCCCAAGGCAGAGGGCTTGGGATCATTAAGATCCCTTCCAACCCAAACCATTCTGTGGCTCTGTGATTGACATTGCAAACAATTTTATTTATTTTAGATTGTTATGGTTACTGTGCTTTTTTCCCCCTCACTAATACTTCTAGCACTTTGCACGACTTCTAGCTAGAGCTTCAGACAAACTTACAGATAAGAAGAGCAGAATCTTTTTGAACCGATTTTAAGGTTTTGGGCTTGGCTGTTCCTGCTTTGTGTAAATGCAAAAAAAATCCAGAAATGACCCATCCCTGCATAGCTGGACATGTGAGCTGACCATTGATCTGTTGGTCACCCTTCCATTTTGCAAGCCAGAATTGCTTTTAATCAAGAGATGCATTCCTTCCTGTCCCACCTATGTCCTCTCTTCATCTCATCTCTGTTGCTTGGGGGATCTTATCATAATAACTCATTGAACTGACTGGGAAGGAAAGACCAAGACCGTGCTTTATAGA
Source organism: Leptocoma aspasia (assembly GCA_013399835.1). NCBI lineage: Eukaryota > Metazoa > Chordata > Aves > Passeriformes > Nectariniidae > Leptocoma > Leptocoma aspasia. The sequence goes on from VXAX01004663.1 coordinate 333,529, forward strand.
AGCAATCTGAAAGATCTCTTTCTGTCATCTGCCTTCTTCTTAATGATAACCCACAAACTCTAGAAATACAGTTCTCTAGAGGCCAAATTTTCAAATCTGTAAGACCAAATTTAGCCACTTAAAATTCCCCTTTAGGCACAGGTTTTCATGGTGGTGATGGTGAATAATTATGCTCTTCAGCTGATTTTTTTCTTCATGGATTTGTTTTCAAGCAACACAAGTAATGAACATGATCCATTTGAAAATGGTCACTGGGTAGAATGCTCAGCAGCTGGTCCCATTGGAAATTTTGGTTTTGCATATACACTGATGGCATGTTGACTTAATACAGCAGTGATCCTAGATTCTCTTGTGTTCAGTTGCTTACCTACAACATACTATACTTAGAAATTTTGTCCATTTTTGAGTGAGAATGAAGAGAAGGTAGAAGGTAAATGTACGACAGAGAGATGTTACCAAATAGATAAAATGCTGCATTTCTCTACATTAAAAATGAAGAAAAACCTGCCTGCTGATGGGGTCTAAAGGAAATAATTCTGGCCACCCTTTTTGTGAGTTTTGGCAACTTACTGTTTTCCTTTCAGTAGACTTCTTCATTGGGCATCTGTTCACATCCTCTTCTTGTTTGTGTTTCACTCTGACTCTCATGTTTTTCTGGGACTGGAGTGGCCAAATTTAGCACAGATAGAGAAAGTCAAAGATCTGGAGTGAATGAAAGTAAGCAATAAGGTGGGAGGAACTGGACTTTTAGGCAGTGTGCTCTCTGGGAATGAATTACAAGAATGAAATAGGCACTGCTTTTGTTTGCCTTATTGTACATGCAGCATTAGAATAGGAGTATCTGGACAGTAGTGGGCAGTCCCTTTATTCAGGAGTTACAGGAAAAAATGCATTTTGAGAAGTTCATAAGTTTATTTATGCTTCGAGATAAATATATAGTAAGTTAATTGTTCTGTAAAATATTCATTACAATTATTGTAGGGCATGATATTTTTCTAGCAGCATTGCTTTTATGTAGCAAACAAAATTTCTATAAAATGTTAATGCCTTATTAGATACATGAAAAGTCATACTTCATTGACTTTAGTTCATGAGAATTGTGCCTTATCACACATTTTGTTCCTTTTCTTACTTTGATATGTAACTTGGTAAGATACTGTCTTTTGTTTGAAATTTCTTGCAGTACTAAGCCATTGACAAGTAACTGCTGACAGATACAGACCAGATAACCACTCAGTGAAAACACAAACATCCTGAAGGAAAATGTTTTAAATCAAGCTGAGTCTGAAATAACATGGACGGGGTCTTAAAGTCTTGTTGATGATAATTGCAGTTCTGCATACCACAGTCTTAAGAAAATGTTAAGTCTTTTGTACTGGTTGAACTGTGAAATGTAGAGCACTTGTTATTCTGAGTCTCACATTCTGAGAACTCTCTGCACTTTGGGGGCTTAGTTAAGTTCAGTTGCTACACAGCAGTCTAAATGAATGTGTGGGATACAGCCTGGTTTTGTGTAGAGGATGACTGTCCTGCTCTTCAGGAAATAATGTTACACTACTTGTTGCATTTTTCACTTATTTTGCACATTGCTAAATGTGACAGTGGTAGTAAATCAGCAATAACCCATTACTTACCTGTAGTCTTTTAATATGTCGGTAGATGATTTTGTGTACTACTGTTGAAATATGTTGTTTCCCCAAATATTTTACTTCAGGTGAAGACTTGTGACATTTCTGGTTTTTTTTTTTGGTTTTTTTTTTTTTTTAAATTTTTATTTTTTTGACAGTGTAACAACTGCTTCTTCTGGATTTTGGCATTAGGCTAAAAGCTTATGATGGTACTCTGTAAAGGTGGAAAGCATCTTCAAGCTCTTTTAGGAGAGCGTTTAGGAACTCAGGCTGTTCAGCATTGTAATTGAGTTGCCTTGAGTCATTCTAGATTGTCAGCCTGCAGGGAATGGATTCCAGTAGCACTTGTAGAAACTTGAAGGCAGGATGACAGATCTCATTAGGCATTGGTAAATCACTAAACATTTCCTGTGATATACTCAATCCCTCATATCTTGCCTACTTGGCCATCCTTCTTTGCATCCTGCTGCTCTACCCATCCCTGCATCACCTGCTCTTTGTACCTGGCACACTGACAGCAAGGGTGAGTTTGATGAGCCTTCTAGCTATACCAAGCAATTCAGAACTGAGAGTGAAATGGGGAGCTTCCAGCAAAAGTATCTGAACTAATCTTCAAAGTGTTCTTTGGAAATGCTCATGCAATCTCTTCTGTTGGTTATGGGGAACATAGAGGGAAAATAACCCAGAGTGAGTGATTTAAATGCTCATGTCTTTTTGAATATGGAGTTTTGATGAGAAATGGTTGAATGAAGGATCCCCTCTGAGTTTAAGGTTTCATTTAATCAAGTAGACTCTTAATTTTTACTCAGTAATTACTTTTTCTTTATTGAAATCAGCACAACAAAGAACTTTGAGTATAAATGGGATGCTTGAGATGGTCTTTCACCCAGCTGCCAGCACGTGTTTCTGTGTGCTGAAATGATGTGTTTTGTATTTGATCAGTAATCCTTGATTAATTGAGAGCAATAACTTAACTTGGATGGAAGTTTGAGGTTTCTTTTCCCCTACTCTTCCTTCATTGTAACAGTGGATGACGTTTCAGGAGTTGGAATGGAGATCAGGTGTGTTAACAGAGAATGCTGTTGACTTAGGTTATAGGGTTCACAGTAAAGACTTCAGGTATAATAATTCTTCTTTTACTGTCCCTTCAGCCCACTTCAGTCTTATAGATATGTGCCACCATAAGAAGTGGATAATAACTAAGCAGATTGGTATGAGAAGATTTAGTATTTAAAAGAACACTTGAAGATTTAAGTGAAAGATATTGTGTATTACTTAGATACACTGTATTACCACTGAAAAAGGAATATTTTAATGGTCCTGATGTTTGTCCACTCTTCCATTTTTTAGAATGCTGAGGTTATAATATACACTGTTGCAGAATGTGCTTGGTAGCTGTGCTACCAGATAGTTTCTGTACAGAGTTACAAAGGTCTTCATTTGTACTGCTTGCTTACTGAGGGTTTTTTGTTTGTCAGTTCCAAGACCCTATTTTTTAATGGGAAGGAGATCATATGAGAAGCAACACAAGTCAGTTAGTGCAAGAGGAATTCAAGGTCTCTTAAATTTGTCTAATAAACTTAATATAATAAATCTTAAGTATGTTTAACAGCATACTAAACATGCAAATACAAGCTGACATGACCTCTTATTTTGTTTTACCAGTTGAGGTTGATCTCAGAATTTTTTCCCTGAGGCCAGCTCTTGTATCCAGTATTGTTAAGAAGATGTCTGAGGGATGGTGGTTTTGTTTTCATGTAAGATTTTACAAATTACTCTTCTGCTTCACATTGTAGTTTTATTCTTGGTTTATCTGTAATCTGATAAAAGGGTTCCTAACTCACCGTGATTTTCAAATGTAAACACTGCCATGTCTGAGCTGGAAAGCAAAATTCCAGAAGCTGTCCACCCTTCAGCCAAGGTACGGGGTTGCCCTCCTTCATCTTGCTACTTTAAATTGCCAAACCTTTTTAGTTTCTCGCTGTGAGACAAGGAATTCTGACCTGAGTTAGGTGAACCCCATCAGTCAGAGACCACAGATGGCTTCACCTTTTGAGAGATACCTCAGTTCTAAACCAATTTGACATAAAATAGTTTCTACAACAGTACAATCCTAATGTATCCCATATCTTAGGAAATAAAAAAGAACACAAATGTTGAGATTTTGCATTCAGAATAATAAAAATATTGATTGCTGGTTGTTTACAAGATCTTTCTGGCAAACTAGAAATTCTTAATTCAGCTTCTGCATTTGTCTTGTGGTATCACTCAGGTACGTGGCAGACTGTATATTTTTTAAAACTGGATAATAGTGGTTATGTGAAGCAGTTACTTCCCCCCCTCACTTTTTTCACTGTTTACACTCACAAAAGTATGTGTGCACATAATAAATACTTCAGAAGGAAAATTTCTTTTATCTGGTGTCTCTTGTACAAGGAAGACACAGAGACACCATCTACAAGGGCATTCCTACAAGGCAAGGGAGAATGGCTTCAAACTGAGAGTGGGTTTAGATTACATGTTATTAAGAAATTCTTGACTGTGAGGGTGGTGAGGCACTGGAACAAGTTGCCCAGAGAAGCTGTGGATGCCCCATCCCTGGAAGTGTTCAAGGCCAGGTTGGATGGGGCTCTCAGCAACCTGGTCTTGTGAAAGGTGTCTCTGCACGTGACAGGGGATTTGGAACTAGGTAATCTTCAAGGTTCCTTCCAACTGAAACCACTCCATAACTAAAATTTTATTTATGCCAAGAATTGTTCTTTAGTGGGGTAATATCTTCATGTTTCACTAGAATTCTCAGAGCTCAGCTTAATTCCTATTTAGTGAGCAATACTTGTGAGTGAATGTCACTTGTTTTGGTACTGGGAAGTTTTGTTTTGCTAATGATGTCTTCTAATGGCATAGTTCAAGATCAGATGTTGACCCTTCATCACCATAGTTCAAAGTCATCTGGTATCTGTCACGAGTCTTCAGCCTATTCAGCACTTTCATTTTATTGTAAATACTGCTTTGCTAGAAATAAGGCCAAATTTTCCTGAGGCTCGCAAGAGTTAGATTTCTGTGTTGTGTGTCAACTAGCTTTGTAGCTTTTATTTCTCCTGGTTGAGAAAAGTTCACTGTATCCAAAATCCTTGTGAAAGTAATAGTGTCTGAGATCCTGCATCAATAACCACAGGATTCTGAGAGGAATAGAATGAACTTAAAATGTTCAGACAGTTGATGGTTAGTAATTGCCCTCCTTTAGGAGAGCTTGTTGATTATGTCAAATATGGAGTAATAAATGTGTTGACCATTCAAGTATGTGAAATTATTAATCAAAACTGGTTTGGGATAACAGATGTAACAAAAAGATGAACTTTTTCTATTGGGCTTACTTACCCGTGATAATTTCAAGTGTTGTGTGGTTTTTGTTACAGCAGGTAATTAGAAACTTCACTGTTCTGCTGCTTCCCTTTGCTGCAGGTGGTGCTTAAAAATACTTGATACCATACCGTGGTGTTTGTGTTTCTTCTCAAAACATTTACTGTCTCTGGAATATTTTATAAACAGAATTTCTTAGATGTGTAGTGGAAGAAGTTGGGAGGATTTAGCCAGTCAGCTTCTCAGGCACATAATTTTTAAGGAAAAAATCAGATTTTTCTTGAAAGCAAATGACTTGTTATATAGTGGGAAAATAGCTCCTTAACTATCAGTCTGTAATTTCATTAGTTTTGTTATTTACCAACAGTACTTTTCTTTTGTTTAACCTTGGACAAACAGTAGTTTCCTCAGCTTCCTAAAGAGAGAGGTTTTCTTCGGTCCCAAAGTAAAACCATGATCTGTGATGATGTTATGAGAATTTTTGAAATTCATACTATAAACCCATACAATTTTACATGGAGGTTGTTGTTTTACTCAATTTCCTGAGACCTTTCACTGTTTTCACCCTGTTATCATAGCTGACTGGGAGATTTTCAGTAAAACTGAGAAGCTCTCCTTCCGTCCTGCTACCACTCGCGAGGAGTCCTTGTCAATATTAACTTCTACATCACCCTTCCAGGAAGCCTGTTGGTAAGCAAAGATGTGTCTTGCTCCCCCACGCTGATTAGCTTTTACTGGGAATGCAAACAAACTGGTTTTGCTATTTTTATACACAACAGATGGGCAACTTCTGCTGGAGTGAGATTTGCTTGACAAATAGGAGTTCAGTGTTACAAGGTGCCTTCCAACACAACTATTTGTCCCTTTGACCTCTTTGGACTGTTCATCTGGTTTCTGAACTGAACAGTGTTTTTCAGAAACCTTAAACCATCTCATTTAATTATGTCTGTATTTTTACCCTAAGCATTTTTATACCTAGAAGAAGGTGATAGCTATTTTTGGACTGTGTCGGGTGAAGATGAAATCATAAATGGGTTTCAAACTGATAGATTGAGAAGGATTAGGGACTTTATGAAGCTGATTATCTTCAGCGGGGGTTATCTCAGTGAATAATGTGTTTGTCATTTGGAAAGAAATAAAGAAGCCAGTAAAATTGTCAGAGAATAAAAATTTAGACTACATTGAGATTTATGTGAGAACAGTTCCTTAGCTAGTCTACAATTTTGTAATCAAGAAGAGTGAGGAATGTGTCTAATTGGGTGATGGTAAGGCAGCTTTTTTAGATATCCACAGGAAAGTGGAAAAAAGTTACAAGATGAAGGGTAAAAAACATAGAATTTTGGCAAAGAGACTCTAATGTTATTAAGGGAACATACATGGTGGAGAGCTGTAAGAATAAGTGAAAGGCTCTGTGCATTAGAACTAAGATGAGAGAGCCTACCAATTTTGAAGTGGTGTTAAAGGATGTATATTTATTATATATCTTTAGTATTTCCTGTACAAATTTATACAAAGCATGTAAGTGCCACCTTTTAAAAATGCCATCGGCTGTGGTTAATGATTGATGGATGTTAAATCGAACAAGTGTCACAATGCTGAGAAAGTTCCATTAGACCAGGGCAATGCTAATATTGGAATAATAATAAAAGGAACAATAACAACAGGAAAGCAAGATGCTCCAGATTGTTGAATTGCTCACAAGCTCTCTTTGTCCTAGAGAGATCTGTAAGCTAAGCAAAAGATAGGAGAGCACTGTTTACAGTCCATAGAGAAAAATATTGTTGATAACTATGGAAAAAGCATCCAGTGTTGCTTGGGCTTGTACAGGACTGCCAGTCTGGTATTTGTGCTCTTTCTGGGATATTGGCTGATGATCATGTGGCAAGTGGAGTGCTGCATTTATAGAAGGAGGGGCATGTACAGCTGAGGAGTCTGAGCAGGAGAGAAAAGACAGGTTTTCCAATAGCTCCCAAGCACTTTCTGTGGTACAAAAAGGAATTGAAGTGTGTGTTTTATGGATTGGATAAATTCTGGAAGATGATAGCTGGATAGACACTGACTGTAGACCATAGCCTCAGCAGTGGTTTCTCGAAATTAGCATTCCGTGACTTCTTTTTGTGGTAACAGTCAGCAAACACTGTTTTTAGGAAATCATTGGCATCTTGAACTGTTCCTTTCAATTTATGCATCCATTTTATTATATCCAGTTTTGCAAAAAGAAAAATCGTAATAAAAATAAAAATATTTTGTATTGTATTGGGCAGGATTAAATAAAGTATATGTGTTGCAGATTCTCTAATACCAGGATGTGGAATACCAAGCATGAAAATGGTTGGTAACATATTAATTAAATTGTATGTAAGTTGAAAATGTGGAGAGAATCATTGTCCATTCTGATGTCAAGGTCAAGTGCACATATTTTAGAATACAGAACATGAAATTAAGGAGATGGCTTGTTAAAATTTATAACTTTTGAGAGTTATTTGCAAACTCTCAAATTACTCATGTGCTTTCAGGCTGGAGCAGCCCTGTTGAATGTTGTAACTCATTGTGAACCACATGTGCTCTGGTTTTATGCTTTAAAATTGATAAAGCCAATGTATGAATATTTTAAATTATTTATCTGTGTTTTCTCCTGGGTTACTTTTTAAAGCAGAAGTTGTTAGAGGCACTTTTGAGAGAAGCTTGCTGCAGCAAATAATTCTTGGTGTCTGTCCTTGTGTTTTCTCATTTGGTATCTCTATTATTGACAATGTGGTTTTCTGATACTGATGACATTTCAAACTGGATGGATACACAGTTTACCCATCTCAGTGTTATTTTAAATACCACTATTTCCACAGAGCAGGATGAATATAGTCATACAATGTCTCTTTCAGCTAACCTTGCTTTACTTGTAAGGTCTTGTCTGGGCCTGCCTAATTCCCATCAGAGGGAAGATGCTCTTGCATGGAACATCTGATGGCTTTTTCAGAAAGTGGCAAACACTGGCAGAAATAAATTGATATATATTGTGAATGGAGGCGGAAAGTAAGAGCAATTTTTGGCACGCCCATGGGAGTAGGGAGGGAGAATGTAGCTGTAACAACATTTTAAGGAGGGTGCATGGGGAATGGAGGCTCTCAAGTCTTCTGGAGGTCATCAGAGTGGATTTGGCCTTCACTTGACCCATGATCAGGGCACAAAACAGGGTAAAAGCTTTAATTTGAGGAAAAGAACAAAACAAAAGACAAGTGAGCAGTTCAGCACTGTTTAGCTCTATGTAAAGGGTGTTATTAAAACCGGGTTAGGAGCCTGAGATGTTTGCTCCTTGCTGTTTTATACTGTTAAATCTAAGAAGCTTTAAAAAAATCAGGTTGAGCTGCTGTTATAATAGCAATGTAGAACGTACCTTTTTACTTCTGCAATTCTGTAGTGTATTTTGAAGTACAAGTATGCATGAAAGCTCATGTGTCCTGTCCTTTACTGAAGAATTAAGCTGCCTTCTGCTGATACAGGTAGGCCTATATCTTACACAAATGGCATTTTGTATCATCTTAAATAAGGTTAGCACACACTTTGCTCCCCTGAGTTCTAGGGAAACCTGGAGCCTGTTGTCTGATACAAGAGATGTGAAAGGTTGACGAATGGGGCACAGATTTTGAAAGGTGTTTCCGGGAGTGCAGTGCTCAATTTCCTAATCTGAGTTTTATTCAAAAGAAAAGTTCTGCCTTCCTCTGGCACCTGTTTTAAAGACAAACTTCTGCTTGCTGACAGGCAAAGATCTTCTTGTGTGCAGACTATTCAGACAAAAAAGGCTCAATTGCCTATTTAATACCTTGAATCTTTGTATAGAGGCTATGGTAGAAAAAAAATCATGATGTTTATTAATGAAGTAGTATTTCAAAGAAAAAATATTACATGTTTAGTGCAATCAGAGTCTGAAAAATGTACTTGAGTTGCTAGAAAAATTTGAAAGAAAGGCATGAGAAATCTTTTAGAGGAAATTTCAAAGGCATAAGTTATGCAGTTAGCGCTTCTCCCACCCTCTCAAATTCTGCAGTGTTTGGGAGCCATAGAACAGAATTTCTTTGAAATTGCTGGTGGGAGCAGAGGGATTTCTTTTCCGGAGTTTCATAACAGGATGGCAGTTTCCAGTGAGATTCAGTAGAATTTTGAGTTAAGTGAGCTTGATGCAGAGCCTTGCATTATTTAGTATAGTTTCCTGGTGTGAGGTGTCTTGAAGTCTGCAGAGATGCATGTTGTATAAAAAATAGAAATGAATTTAAAATATGAAGTGATTGCATAGGAAATGCTGTTTAAACAATTCATATTTCTTATAGGTATTTAAAGGTTGATATAATCATTATTATGAACTGTTTATATGTTACAGAGAAACTTGAATGTTACAACTTTGGGGTGAATTTACTATGTGTCTGAAGTCCAGGGAAGGAGCTTTAGTGAGGAGGGCCTTTTTCATTAGAGTTTTAATACAAACACAAATCCATCGCACAAGGAAAGTCTGGGAGCCCCACAAACATGCAGCTGGAGTCTGCTGCCATTTCCTCTACTCACCTGTGGGTGAACATGCTTCAGAAACAAGACCAAGAAGAAGGTTAGAGATGGTTACAGAAGCTTTATCTGTAAAGCACCAAGCTCATTTTGCCAGGACTTGCAAAGTAACCTTTAAAAATGATTCATTACTCTTCTGATCGATTATTATCCCTAAAGAGATCAATAAAATACTGCACTGAGGTCTTTGTCCTGACCTTCCTGATCGCTGGGAAGGGTGACAGAGCTGTGAAATGCTGGTGAAGTGTTACATGTGGTTTACTGTGCTCAGAGTTACTGCTGCTGGTTATATACTGCATATGTAGTGCTGGGCAGTGTTAGAGCCTGCTTATTCTTCAAAATTAGAATATTCCATCTATGTGTAGGTGAAGGAGCACTGTAAATATGGTGGTATGAGTCTGACAGAGTTAAATTTTATGGAAAATTTGGAAGGGAGAAAAGGAAATAGAGCTTTGGGACTGAAGTAGCTGTTGTCACATGCAAATATTTATGTTCACTCACACACAGAGAAGGACACTGATTATGCTGAGTTGGAATGGACCTGTAAGGATCCTCAAGTCCAGCTCACAGTCCTGCACAGCACCATCCCCAAGAATCACACCGTGTGCCCAAGAATATTGTCCAAATGCTCCTTGAACTCTGTCAGACTTGGTACTGTATTCAATCCACATTGATGTCTGTTAGAAATTAAAAGTTTTGTTGCTAGAATCCTTTATATTGTTCTGACTTTTCAGATGTGCATGTGACCTAAAACTTATATGAACCCATACATTTATTATTATCCCTATAAAATGCCTGGCCGTGTATTAAACTTCTAGAAGATCATCTATTGTGAAAACTACTAGAATGATATCTTGGTTATTTTAGGAAACATTCTTAGGCAAGCTAATATGCTTAGAGAAATGACCCCTTCAGCTCTGACAGAAGTTGCAATTTTTAGCTCTCTAAATAATACATTTTGAACAAGATTTAGATGTCTAAACTGGTAATTTCTCAGAGCTACTTCTAGGACTTGTCTTTTTATCCTCTTCCTCTCAGCAAGCACCCAGGAAATGTTTTTTCCAACCACAGACATCAAAAAGCCTAAACCAGAATGGAAGGAAGCGTGCTGCATAAATTGTAAGCAAGGAGCAGATGCAGCTACTCTGATCAGTCCCACCTCACAGTAGGAGTGCACTAAAGCCATCTTACACTGCTTGATGCACTTTTGGGCTTCCACCTTTCTAACAGCATCTTCTCCCCTTCCCCTGCTTAAGCATCAGTGACAACAACTGAGTTGAGAATTTTTCCAGCACTACAAGCAAAAGTGAAGTGCAGTTGTCATTCAGGTCACCCTTGATACTGTAGTTAAAAATGCCTGAATAGAAGAGACAAAATCTTTTTTTTCAGAAGCAGGATTACACTTTTGAATCTATATTTGTAACCATAGACTCAAAGCTTCAGTCTCTGAAGGAAATAAAACAGTAATATCTCTTCCATTTGTATTGTAGTGTGTGGTGCAAAGCCCTTCTAAAGCATAAAGTTAAAGCAGTGTAGGAGTCTGTTGCTTTCAGGGATTGAGATGAATTTGTGTGAGCATAAAAACCACTAAGATGTTCTAGCAATACAAAAACCGTACAAATAAATTGTATGTCAAAATGTAGTCCATGGAGAATTGTTTGGATCTTTACCATTCTTTCAGGTTTGGTGTGAAACAATGAGAAATGAAAGATATCAATGACAAGTTAGTTGACACCACTTCATAATTTACTGAGATAAGGCTGGTGGCTAAGTGGCCTGTTGCAAAGAATGTGGGATGTATGATGAAGACCCAGAAGAATGAGCCAGCTCTCATGAGTCATTCTCAGTTGTAAATAAGTAAAACATGGAGAGGATATTGAGAGGAGGCATTTATTGCTCTTTATTTGGTGGGGCTTCACCTGGATTGCTGTGTCTTGAGTGTAGCAGAGGCAGATGAGGGATGTAAGAAGACTGGACCAGGTCAATTGGAGAACTGCTAAAATGATCAGGCATGTAGAGGCTAGTGGATAATTTCTGTTGCTGTTCAGGTCCTGTGGTCAGTTCTTATCTATTTCGATTAGGAAGAGCTTGCTGAGCTTTATTGGAAGAATTTAAAGCAAACAAAACCCAAAGGTTAATAAAGATGTGATACAGTGCAATTTGGACAGAATGAAGGTTCCAGTGCTGAGGAGTAAAATATCTCTCTTTTTTTTTTTTTTTTAACATTTT
>VXAX01004663.1:345339-368044 GCA_013399835.1 Leptocoma aspasia
TTTTTTTTTTCCTGTTTTATCACAAAATGTTTTAGTCCTTTTCTATTTCATAATTCCTTACAAAAACTAGCCACAGTGGTGCAGCTTGTATAGCATTTCCATAAGAGAAAAAGAACTTGCAGCGTATTGTTCTGAAAAATTACTTCATTGAATTTTATTTCCTTTTCTTTGTTGGATAACTTCTGACAGTCTTCTGTGCACATAAGATGAAAGCTATATTTAGTGGCTCTCAAGAAGTTATTTTTGTTTCTTTCATGTAGTAGCTGTAGCCACCTGATTTTGAGCAAAAAAAAAAAGCCTGGATGTTCAGAATTTTGGCTGCCTTTCAGGTCTGTGGTTTTCTTCCTCAGTTGCCCTGGAGGAGTCCAAGAAAAAATGAGTTGGCTGTTAGTTCCTTTGTTATCCTCGATTTTTTTTATCAGAATATTCCATGTCAGACACACTATGGAATCGTGCAAGGGTTTTGTTCTGATGACTTGGTAAAACACTGTTGGTATCATGTACTGCTCTGTGTGTTTAGTCCATGTAAATTCTGCTTTCTTTTTCTGGATTTTCACCACCCGTACCCTATAGAAAAAGATTCCTGGTGTATTACACAGCAAAACAATGGAGAAGTACTAATAATAGCTTCTAGAACAAATCCTTTTAAAACTTTTCTAGGTAGCTTGTTAGTGAGAAGCATGCGATACCTTTGGGCGCAGGGGAAAATGGATTATTTAATTTTCATTCAACACTAATTTCAATTTTTAGTCAATGTATCAACAGGGTTTTCTATTACAACCATTGGCCATGCATACATATAACTTGAAGTCTGCCTATACTTTGAACCTGAGAGGCAGTGTAGTATTTCACACATTAATTACAGTCATTATTCTGTGCCCTAAACTGCACTTCTTTTTTTTTTAAAGGAGATGACTGGAACTAAGAGGGGAGTAAGATTGGGAAGGTGAAGTAGAATAAATTGTCAGTTAACTAAATATAAAGGAGAGATATGCTATAATACTATGATAGAATATTCTCATTCCTACAGGAATATATGTTGAAAGAACAGAGGAATAGCATAAGAGCTGTGTGGTTGATGTAAAAGTTCACTGTTATGATTTTGACTTCCATTTTTTTAATCTGTCAGAAGTTTAGTGTCACTTTCCAAGTGAATTTATATGAGATTGCCTTTCACCGTTTTTGAGACAAGTGTACCTTTTGACAGTCCATCTAGATATGCAAAAATAAATTCAGAACAGGATTAAGTTTTCCAGTTTGAAGGGGGAGCATGAAGTCTTGCTTTTTTGATGTAGTAGAAAGAAGGGAAAATGCTTGCACTTAAAGAAAGTAGTGTCAGGAGGCAAAGAGAAAAGGCAAAATTGCTGCTAGAGCTTTGGAGCTATTTCTGCTTCTGAAAACTCTCTCACCATTGTTGCTTCTCAGATTCTTGCTGAAGAAAGGCCAGCATGAAACTGGAGATGCAGAAAGACAGTGAAATATTTTCACAACCCTACTACCACTTGTCATCTCTGTGCTAAAGGACGTAAAGATTCAAGGATGTTCAGAAACTGCTAATTTTTTTAAGGGCAATTCCAGCTTCTGCCACCTGCAGCAGTTCCCTGGTGGTTTGGCTTCTAGCAGCCTCTGCTTTTCAAGACTGAGTGGGCAGAACTTCAGTGTATCTGGTACTCTGTGCCTCGGAGAAGTTGAGGATACTCCTGATACGAGCAGAGTGATAAAGCACTGAAAGGAAGGAGGAAGAAAAGGAGCTGAGGAGCAGAGTAGTGTGTCCTACCAACAACCAATAGTTTCTGCTTGAAACAGAAACTTATAAACCCCAGATTTGTAAAGCAGAAAAGCCAGATAGTTGATCATTTTATCTGAAGAATGGTGGGAGCCTAAACACTTGCAAAATACTGCAGAAAGAAATTTTCTCTCAATGTTCTAGCAAATACTTTCTACAAAGCATGGATGTCACCTGTGTTAGACAGTGAAGGTTTGTCAGTGCTCAACAAGTCCTGGCAGACTGTGCTGTTCACTTGACAAGAGCTGGGGGAGGTTTGAACCAGCGAGTGGGTGTCTTGGCACCCCCTGAGCAGATTGCCAGCCCCAGTCTGCTCAGCAGTCTTGGGAGGACAAATTCTATTTCTAGTATTTTCTGTTCCATGACAAGGGCCCTCAGTCTTCTCAATAAACAGAAAAAGGAAAAAAAAACCCAAACCAAAAACTTTGTAGTTACAAGAAAAAAAATTAAGATTTAAAATATATATGCTTTTTAGCCAACAAGTAAAAATCTGTCTGCCAGCAGCCAAGATAAAAATTTTTAAGGAGCAGATTGTCATTAATTACACTTTCCTTTTAAGAACAGTTGTAAGGCTGATAACTTCTAATTATGGGTTTTGCAAAATTGCCTTAAAATTATGGTATATTGATTTTTAAAAATCTGTTTTCTTAATCATGTGGAGGGGTAGGAACTGGCATGTAACCATTTTTGCCTGGCCTGACCAAAAGACATTCTGGAAATTTCTCATGTTGATCAATTCAGCCTTGCTTGGGGCTACAAAAATTACTAGTCAGGGCTAGGGTGAGAATGAGGATTTGTTCTTTCACCCCATCTTCTTCCTGAGTACACTGTAGTCAGATTTTTCAGTTTGATAAAGCCTTTGCAAGAAGAAAAGACCATCATTACCACTAACAGGCTATATTTGTGTGACTGATGACTGCCCAGGAATAGCTGTTGCATCTTTAATTGCTGCCTGTAAAGTTACATTTACAGAAAGTCTGAGTAAAACTCCGGCACCGATTTGACTGGGTCTAGAGTTTCAATTCAGATTGCCTTTTACAGACAAAGCTGCAGTCACTTCACTTGCATGCCAGGTAGTTGGGTGAAAACAAGTTTCCTTTCATTTCAGATACTTGGAAGATAATTTGGTATGTAGCATGTGAGTCTTGGGGTTATTCTCAGAGCTGACATTTCACCTGCTATTAAAAACTCTCTTAGGGAAGGATATTTTTATGCTTCTATTTATTAATTTTTGTTTGGAGCATGTCTTTACAGCCTCAGTTTGGAGTTTGATGGAACAAGCATTTTTATCTTTTTTGAAGTATTTTCAGAGGAGACATGCTCACCTTTGTCAGGAGGAGGACATGCAACTTATTTTTGCCCTGGAATATTTGCGTGTTATCTGAAGGTATTTGCCACAGGAAATTATATTTGACAAGTTTGGCAGATGCAGCTTGGCAGTGAGATGGCTGCTTTGCCAGAGACTGGTCCTCCACGAGCAGTTCAGTAAACTCCAATAATCAGCATAAGCATCCTCAAATGAACTTTGCTTCTTCACGTGCCTCACAGATAAATTAAGATCATTCTTAGGGGCCTGTGGAAGTGCACAAGGAAGCTGACATGCCTAAGCAGACTCTTGAGTGGTTCTGCTCTGATTAATAATGTTGACAAGCTTCCATCAGGTTTTCCTGATGGAAGTTAGGGACAGCCCCATAGACAAAGCCTCTGTCTATGGGGCTGTCCCTAACTTCGAAAGCAGAACATTTATGAGTTTCTAACATCCTTTTTGCTTCTTACTCACCCTCTCTGCTCAGCATATTGCAACCTCAAAGGTTTCATGAGACTTGTTAAGCTCATCAGAGATAAAACAAGGGGTTCCCATGTCCTTCTCTTTTTTTGCTTCCTTCCCAGCAGCTTTCATTTTCCCTCTGCTTTGCTTCTCCTGCATCCCTTCTCCCATGAGCTAACTTAATGGAACAAAATGGTTAAAACCCCCCAATCTTGGCTCAATAAATTTCTCCTGTATCGGTGAGTTAAATGGGGCTGTGGAAGGGCCCAGTGAGCTGCAGAGCTTGGAGCAGAGGAGGAGTGATACCAGATGGCCAGAAGTGAGAAGGAGGGGGCGCTGAAGTTGGAGAAAAGTAAGAGCAACAACAGCAGACAGAGAGGATGGGAAGTGAGCCCTTGGGTACTAATGAGACATTACGTTAGCTCAAAGCCTGTAAAGCCACAGTTCAACTTACCATTTGTAATCTTTCAAACAGAAAATAGCTGTATGATTTTATGGGTTTTCAGGAATGTATTCCAAATGCTGTACAGGCACCATCTTTTCATTCCATGGACGTAGCGCTCTCTTTAAAACTTGTGGCTTTCTGCTGATTAATTCAGCAGATGAGAGAGTTAGAAGATCTTTCACATATTTGCATCTTCAGCCAAATAACATTTCTTTTTCCCCAGAGACATCACAACACCATTTCTACAGCCTGGGAAGCAGTATCTCCTGAATTTTATTTTTTATAACCATTGACAGCCTGATCTCATCATATACCCAGATAATACTATCTAGAGCTGCTGTAGCAGAACTTTTTCGTGTATACTGACATTTCTTTGGGCACTTGTAGATACAAAGCTCCCCTTTGTTTATGGCGTCACACCTTTCTAAAACACCTGATAAGGACTGATGTGGATTTTGTGTAATAGGAGGCCAGGAGAATGGTATAAATTGACTACAATGATGCATTGCACAATTCAATTTAAGTATACACATTTTACGGGGAAGTTGCCAGGTTTGTGCAGGTATGACAGTGAGGAGGTGAGTGTTGCATTTGGTGGGAATAGCTCATGGATGGTCCGTTCTCATCTGCCTAGTAGGATTCAGGTTGAAATAATTACTTTTTCATTTCCGATAACAACGTTACTTCTTGTTGTACTTCAGCATTAGAAATAGTTCTTATTTTATGAACATTTCCCAAGTGCTATCCATACAAAGCTGAAGAAGCTCACTGTAAACATTTTCCCCCTTAATTTCTTGTTTTTGTTTAAAAATTCTGCACTTCCTTCTTCTCTGACTTGTATTTGACTGTTACTTAGTCGTGCTGCAGGCAACCTTCTGCTCATTTTTTATACACTTCCTCATTATTTAATTCCACCAACAATGGGTTTTGGAGGAAAAAATGTGGGGTTTGCAGGCAAAATACGTGGTTTCACATATCTGGTACTAGAGCAGCACTTTACAAACTGCATGTTTCATGCTGACAATTCTGTAGTTTATCAGCTTTTCTCCCTGCAGACCAGACTGCTTTTTATTTCAGAGGCCTGTTAAGCCTTCCTGTGCAGCTGGGATCCCTTGGTGCAGAGTAGTGGTGGCTGAAAGCTGCGAGTTACTTAAGAGTTCACAGCTTACAAAACTCCAGTGGGCAGCTCTGCCTATGGAAAGGGAAATGAGCAGGCGAGCAGTGGTGGTCTGGCTCCTCTTGTCTCTAGCAAAGAGCAAGTCAGCAATTACTTTCAGTATCACAGATTGTCTTCTGCTGAACTTGGCCCATCTTCTCTGCTTTCACTTTTTTATTGCCTTCCTTAGATTTGAACCTCAGGGAAGTGTCCCTGACCTTTTTCTTTTGGTGGTTCCACCCGAGTATCTGTGTGAGTCATGAAAAAGTGGAACAGCTTCCTGCTCTGGCTGCCATGGTATCCAGCAGTGTTGCTATACACACAGTGCTGATGTAGCAAATGCTTATGGGGAGCTTTTCTGGAGGGTGGGAGGTGTTTCTTTGCCTTTATTGTATTACTGACTAAATTTTCTTGGAGCTTGAAAAATAAAAATTAGAGGAACCATGCAACAAATGACATAGAATTGTGGGAAAAATATTCCAGTTTGGGAAGGTTCCTAACATAAATAAAAGTGTGCATGAGCAAGGCAGAAATTCTCCAGTTACATTCTCAAATTTGCTTTTTAAAGGGAGAATACATGGAATATATTTCATTATCTCTGCAACGGAGTATAAATCTTGTGATCTTGTATGAGTCCTCTGCTGTATGCATCACTTCATGCCCTTGTTGTTTCCCACTTGTTTTTTTGTTCTCCACCTGTTACTTAGGAAGTAGCTTAAATAATTCCTTTCTTAAAAAAAAAAAAAAAGAATTACTCTAATTAGATTTCTATTCAGATGTATATCTTGCAAGTAGCTTTTAGAAAAGAGTATTTCTAGAAGGTGTTTCATGAGTCAATTAAATTGAAAGTTCAAGGTAAGGTTCATGTAACTTAAAAATATAAAGGGTTCTAAAAGAGAAGATGTATTTATTCATGCCACCTACTAGATTCCATGAGGTATTATTCTCCTTACTATTCATGTTTTTGAAGACTAAAGGCTCTTCTAATACAGTTCTCATGCTAACTAGATTTCTGAAGAATAATTTTTGCAGGCTTTTGTTAATATGAGTAGGGCTCATTAAACAATATTAAAAGGAGGTGACAATATAGCGCTGGAATGCATATTTTGAGAAGTGGTTTCTTGAATGTGAGGCAAAAAAAAATCATAATTTCCTTACAATGGCTTTTCATTTATGGTGGGTTTTATGTATTGTGTGGTATATTATGAAGGTAATGAAAATTGGCTATGATTGAAAATTTAGTTCTGGCATTTCCACTTAATTGCATTTTAAAGAAAAAAATACCTCAGTGTACAAAATTCTTTACTCTGTAGAGACCTGTACAACTTTTAAAAAGTTAAATGAAGGCAATGCTTATTATGAAGAATATTCATTTTAACTTTTTCCCCCCTAGCTCTAGTTAAAGTCCCAGAAGATATGGCAAAATGTTAAAGCTGTGAAATAACATTAAAATGCCATTTAATGTGTCAAGGGAAACTTTGTTTATTTTTTTTTTTCTCAGATAAAAAGACGTGAATAAAAGCTTTTTCTTCTGTGGTGCTCACAGGTTTTCAAGTAGATGGAGCGGGCTGTTGCTTGCAGCAGATTATACCAGATGCCAAGTTGCCTAGGGATGTGTGCTTTGTTTGCTGGAGACAGGGCTTATTGTCTTGCCTCCAGGCATTAGGCTGAGTCTGTTAGACTATATAAGTAGTGATTTTTATCCTTTGAGTTAGTGGAGTGTCACATGGTGCTATGTGACATTTTTAGGTAATGCATGCAGTATGATTTTTATTTTCTTATTTTTCCCTGGGTATGTAGTAGGTAACCTCCACTGAAGTTTTGCAAAACCCTTAAATGTTTACCACTGAAAGAAAAGAGGTATTGCAGGTTTTGGAGACATGTTTCTATGTTCTGTGCCTAAGAAATATACTAATTTAGCATTTTATCATAGTTCTTTACCCACAGAAATATTATCAAGGAAGAGATGAAAAGATTTGCATTTATATTGTACACTTAGTGTGCAAGTAGGGGGCCAACAAGGTTCTGTATGAGGAATGTCTGAATATTGCCTGAAAGTCCCACTAAAACAAAATTAAATATTTTACAGATATTTGCTGCATTTATATTGGATATGAAGTAACAGTCATAATCTATTTTCCTGTTATTTCTCACTTGTGTTTGTTTCTTTCCCTTAAAATACCTCATTTTAGTGCTGCAGCCAACATGAGATATTTGGCAAAATGGCCTGTGATCACCTTTATTATTACAATTTATGTGTTATTATGAGCTTTCATTTGAACTGTAAATTGTAAATAGATTTGTCCATATTACAAGTGTGGAGTGAAAATTCTTAGCAGGGAAACTGTCTGTGGTACCACTCTGGGTTGGTTTGGGGTTTTTTTTGTTAAAATTGCCTTTGCTGGAGATGGAGAGATGCTCATTAAGCATTCATGTGGTTGTTGAACATCACTTCCTTTAGTGGATTCATCTTGGAGACAGCTCAAGCAAGCTGAAGAATATAAAATTGTCTAAGTACCTGTGTATCATGGATATTTTTTCAGAAAAGTGTTGTGACATGTCTTAGCCTGTTCCAACCTAACAGTAAACACGTCATGAATTCATACATTGCTGGAGAAAAGATTCCAGGTTCCAGTTAGACAGAAGCCTGCCAGGAGGTCGTGATACAACAAGTAAATGTGAAAGATCGTTCTTGGAGCAACCCATAATATGTTAGACCTAGCAAATCTCCTAAAATTATTCACCACTTTTCTTCTTTCGTGTTTTGCACATTGTAATGCAGTTGTGTTGAGTTAATGTGCTAATGGATGATCTTCAAAGTTGAATGAGCATTAGCAGGTTTTGCATCTCACTGTTTTGCGTGCAGCAGCTAGTTCTGTGCAGGCCTTCCACTAGTTTTGAGACTCAGTGCTGCCTTGATACTCACTGTTGAATTCAAAGTGAGTTAAAATGTTACTAATGAAATGAACAATGTTAACTATTTCACCTTAATGTTTTGATTTCCTGCTTGATGCTAAGTTAGCATTAAAGCTAAGGAATTGTGTAAGGTAATATCCAGACAAATGTTTCTCTGCCAGAGGCAAGTACTTAAAGCTTGAAAGTGTTCACTATGCTTAAATACTTAAACATTTTAAAGTAACTGCATATTTCAAAGTAAATGAGTGTTTTAAGTAAATGTCAGAAGACTGATGTAACTGGTCAGTTCTGGCTGGTATTGCATGAATGTGTCTCTTCTGAGCTAGGGGTTCCTGCCTGCATCCTGTCCTCTGTCCCTGGCATTCCGTGTAACTTCTTGAATCAATGTTAATTACTCTGTCCCATCTTTCTTGGCCAGTTTCTCTTCTACCATTTTGGCAAATAAAGTTAATGAACTTGATTAGGACTTTCAAGGTTGTGTTTGTGTCCAAGATCTGCAATGGTCATGGTCTCTGTACATACTCCCCAAACTGAACCAAGTGTGCTGTAGCTTCATATGGGGTTCGTGTGCTGGTTTGTTTCACAAGTTGCTTCTGCTTTGACGAGGTCTTCATTGTGATTGCTTTCCGTTGTCACAGGCATAATATCACTGTGTTGAAGTTGAAAATGATAATATAAAAGAAATATTGATACACTGTTCATCCTTCTTTAGGAAAGCCCAAGAAGCGAAGAAGAAAGTTGTTCTAGCAGGCTGTGTACCACAGGCCCAACCTCGCCAGGAGTACCTGAAAGGCTTGAGTATTATAGGGGTATGTATCTTTAGAAATCAAAGGTTTTCAAAAGTGTTTTCTATAGGTTGATGTCAATATCTAGACTCTGTTGCCTTTCTCTTGGAAAAAGCAGCAGAGAAGCTTCCTGCCATGTCCCCCTCCTGTTCATCTTTTTGCATTATACAACATTTAAACCTTCCTTCAATTGAGGGTGATTTGATGTGGCTGTGGCACAAGGGGAGAAATAAAAGGATGCTGTTGTTGGAGCTGAGGATGCTGTTGTTGGAGCTGACTTCCAGTGCCCTTTGAAGCCTGAAAATTTCCAGGCTTCATCCAGGGTGAAGGTATCAATTACCATATTCTTAAAAATATCACAGTTTATTTGCTCTAAGACAAGCCTTAAGACCTTTGTTAAAATCACTGGAAGAAGCGTAGGGGACTAGAGCATATGAATTTCACAGACACAGCTGAGGGTTTGGTTGTTTTTTTACTTCACACTATTAAGCAGAATGGAAAATAGTAATGATTATTTAGTTTAAATGTGAGGCAGTCTGAAGAGTTAAATCCACTGGTGACTGACTTGTTAAACAGTTAACATGCTTTACCTTGAAAATGAAACCACAGAGCTTTGACTTCAGTAATAAAGTGTTTCCAGTCTTCTTTGGGATGTGGTACTACTGTGTCATTGAATCACCTTTGGAAAAGAAAAAAGTAAAATGGATGAAAGGATTTCCTCTTTGCTCAGGGGCTACATAGTACTTGATCCATAATTGTTTGTTATAGCAAGTATAATCATACCTACACATATGTAGACAGAGGGGAAAAAATAAGCAAGTTACTATCCTTTGAGCAAGATTGTAATTTGATGTTTCAGTTTTGATTAATTTAGCCTATTAAAATTGGGAAATTTGATTTTTGTTTTTTAAACAATTTTCCCCTCTTTTCTAAAATTTTCTTTTAGGTAACGTGTAATTTCTGAAAATTAACCTCTTCTCATTATCTTCATTTGAGTACCTAGAACCATGAAAAATATTAGTAGTTTATGAAAAATGTTAGTAGTTCAATATTTTTTACAGGAAGATTTCTGTTAGGAGATGAATTAGGTGTTAATGCAGTGTTCCCAAGTACTTTGTAGCTAGACCTGAAAATACTGAAATGTAGTCTTTGCAATAAGGACACTGTCCTCTAGCTGTCATTGCTGTAGTAAAATTTACTGTGCTTTAAATAAGGGATCCCTCAGCTCAGAAAGGTCTTAAACTTGAGGCAAAACTATTAACAAAAACAAAGCTAAGAGCACATATTGTCTATGTTTTCAGTTTGTACATTTAAGATTTTCTTCCCATTCTACAAAGAATGTGTATGGGAGGGTGACTGTATTTAAAGGACAAGACTTGTTATCTTACTATTGCAAAATATTTTTAAAGGCAGTTTTTGCAGAATTGAGAATTAGAAAATGTTCTGTTGGCAATAGGATATTAATTCTACTTTAAAATTTTAAGCATTAAGGGTACAGTTTTGGAAATCTCTCTTTAATACCAAGTTGGTCTCGTATTCAACTTGGCTGAGAGATGTAGTTGGTTTATTGTTGCTTATATAAATTCTGCTATTTTCTTCCCTCCCTCCCTTTTTTTTTCTCTTTTTCGATATTTATTTTAAAGGACTGTGTTGTCTGAGAGTGTGTTTATTTACCAACAATCACAGCTCCCTCAGGGTGGCTTTCTAAAGGCACTGTGTCAGAGGCTCTTCTGTTCCTCTTGTTAGGATGGAGGAGGCAGTTGCATTGTAACTACCAGAGAAATTCTAGTAAATCAGAGCTCGTTTTGATCTGCATTTGAAAAATACAGGACTGAACTTCCACTGTTCTTTATTTACTGCCTGATTTGGGCAGAAGGAAAGGAAGGGCAACTTCATATCCTTCCTACCATTTGTGATGTTACTGTGCTTTTGTGTTTCTTTAAAGTAATTGCTACTTTATAAACATCATGTGGGTTGAGGCCTTGCCGTAGGCTGCGTGTAAGGCAAACCATAATGTTACATGACAAGGTGAAGGAGCTCTTCTTTGGAATGGGACAATTCTAGGCAGTAATAAACCTCCCAAGGGTGTCAAGTACTTGAAGCACATAATGATGCATTACAGAGGTTCCCAACCAGTTCCCCTCTGGTGGTTTCCAAAGCTTACTCCTTTGTGCTTGTGGTGTACTCACTTCAAACTCAAGTGCACGTAGAGTGCACAAAGAGACATCAACTCTCCTGTGTAGAGTTATCCCTCACTTTTCAGTTTTAGTTGCCGAAAAGTAGGATGTGTGACTGTGCCGATTGTTTTCAGGGGATTATAGGGGAAGGAAAAGGAGGGACAAGGAGGAATGAAAGATTCAGCTGACAGGTTGTGTTTTGGGACCTGTGAATGGATGTAGGTAATTGTAGTGTTTCCTCACTTCCTGAGCTGCATAGAAGAACATGCAAGACCTTGTTCCCAGTGATAGTTGAGCCTTTGGAGTGGGATATTTTATTTAATTGACATTGCGGGGTTCTTTTTTTCTGGTTGGACCCCACGCAGCTGGGAACCTACCCCCTGGGCCCTTGGAGGAGGTTCCCTCTCGTGAGTTCTTTGCCAGGGATGAAAAACAAGCAAGACTCACTGTTTCTTGGTCTTCAGGCTGCTGTTTATTTTTCTCTTATCTTGAAGTTGATACGCTGTCTGCACACCAGACTTAGCATGTGAGAAGCAAGGTACAAAATGGACCAAAATGGTCTCGATACCCAAAACCAAGGTCTTTTTAAAGCTAATCAATCCAATTACTTTCTAACACGTATCTTGTTTTTACTTTACTACCAATAACCTCTACTAATCTACTCACGTAACACCTATGCAACTGCTTTCTCTAACCAGTAACCTTTTGCCACCAACACAACAGAAAATGGAGTGGAAGAAGAAGGAGAGGAGACAACACCCTAAATCCTCCATCTTGTCTCCTATTCACTCTCATACTAAAATCCTAAAACCCTAAATTTTTCACCCTGTGATAAACTCCTACTACTACTACATACTACTACCTAGTTCACACCTGTATTCTCTAACTCCCAAAGCCTTAGTAATTTTTTCCCTGTGACAGAGGTGAAAAGCAGTGTCCTGCTGAGAATCAGGGCTTCCTAAAACTGGAATAGAAACATTCCCTGTGCCCTGGATTCCAACAGACATTTTCTGGATTTTTAAGGTGCTTGATTTCCAAATGATGCTATGTGTTGGAACCCCTGGTCAGGTTGCTGGGAGTTTATAGGTCTTAAGAGGCTTCACAAGGCCTGTATATGCATACTTTAAAATCATCAAACTTGCTGTGGAGACTGAAATTACAGGGCCTAATCCACATATGTATTCCTTTAAAGGCATATGATAGCTCCACAGGTGAGTGAATCCTGAATGAGAACTCCAATTCTCCTTCCTTCTCTATCTTTCCCAGCGTAACATCTAGCATCAAAGACCTATCACCTTCTGCCATACACCATCACCCAAGGGAAGAGTTTCAGCCTATTCTTTCATCTGCAGAAACCCACACAACCACTCCACTGGTGCTGCTCTAGAAGGCTCTAACACCCCACTTTGCTGCTGCTCTCTGAGTCAGAAGGTGCAGGTCCCGTGCATGGTAGGGTACTGCAGGCTCTTTGGCCAAGGTGAGCCTGAAGCCAATGCTTCTAGGAGAAATACATAGCCATGAAAAGCCCTCTGCCAAGGCTTCTTGTGTTCTTCTGACCTCCAACTAACCCTTTCCCCTGGCTGTTCTACTGTATAAGGCAAGCTTTAAGAAATTTTCTTTTCATATCCATGTTGAAACTCTGGAATGTGATTAGTGGGATTGCTGAACACGCCCAGCAGCAGCACGTAACACTAGGAGCACTGCAATAAAATAGATGGTGCAGCATAAAAAATGCTAAGTGCATTACAAAAAAAAAGGCACTTTATTTCTCAAGCTCTACATCTGTAATTGGTGTACACTTTTAAGTTTAATGTACCTTATTCCTTCATTTGTAAAATCCTCCAGTGAGTGGAGCTTTAGCAGTGCCATTGTGAAAGGAAATCACTGGAACCTTACCAAGATGCCAAGTGTCCATACATCCCTAGGGCTTTGGCCTCATAAACGAGGAGGATACATTGTATGGTATTTCTGTGGTTCAGTTCACAAAAGTTTTGATGATGTTTGCAAAACAGAGATAGTGATACTTGCCTGCCTTGCCTTGTTTATAAGGCTGACTGCATTCAAGATTGTGAGCCTGTCTGCTGCCCTTAAAACAGAGCCTTGCATGAATGCAAGTATCCAGTATGTACTTAATGAAAGTCAAATTTGATGGAATTTTACTCTGAATTATTTCAGTTAGCAGTAATTCTTGGAAAGCATGCTGAAAACCTGGGAACAGGTGGACACTGTTCTTCTGTAACTTATGGCTACATACAAATCTCAGCTGGTCAGCTTTGGCTTTGGAATTCCTATATTGATATTCAGATAGGACACTTGAACCTAGAAAGTCAGAAAAGAGTGTCAGTTAAGTACCTGCTTTTAAACTGAAAATTGGATAAGCAAATCAAAAATGTTCATTTCTACAGCAGTTATGTACTATCCTATAAATCAAAGGGTGTAGCAATTAATGTAGATAAGAATTATCCTTCAGCTGTGTCAGTGTTTAGCAATGAAAATCAGTTGTTTATGTGCATCTCTGGGGTAGTCTCCTTCCCTTTAAAGTTTGTGTAGATCCTCCTCTCAGAATACATTCCTAACCCAGAGTAATGCCCATTATTATGGTCAGCATTGTTAGCAAAGGTTTTAAACACAGATGTTATCCCTCTGAAGCCAGGGTGGCTAGTCACATGCCTTTTGAAGTTATGTATTAAGCCCTAGATTTATCTTGCCTAAGTGCTGTAATTTGAGAGTCTGTTTTGCTCAGCTCTCTTTATGGTCAATGAAGATAATTATCTCTAAAATAATTTAGATTTTTAGAAGCCCTGAAGTGCCTTTTGAAGCCATGTATTTCCCTTTTACTGGCTTTAGAGAGGAGGTAGGCTGAGTAGTCTTTTAACATCCAGCATTTGGCAGAGATTCCTAAACAAGGTGAGATGAAACAGAGAGTTGGTGAACTGGAGTTAAAATCTTCAGCATTATAAATAGCATGTTCTAATTACCTAAGATAGACTATTTTATCTATGTAGTGACCATTTTGTTTCTTAACTATGTCAGTGAGAATCAATGTATAGGATTTTTCCAAAATGAGAAAAAAAATTGTTTTACTTCAAGTAGCTATGTATAGATATGTATGCTCACTCCTAGGGTGTTCCTTTTGGATCTTAGGAAAAATTTCTTTATGTAAAGGGTGGTCATGCATTGGACCAGACTATTCATGGAAATGGCTGAGTCATTATCCCTGGAGGTATTTAAAAGTTGTGTAGCTGTGGTGCTTAGGGTTATGGTTTAGTGGGGGGCTTGGCAGCACTGGGTTATTATGGATAAAAATGGTTGCTGAGCTGCACTTATGCCTAGCTCTGACCCCACCAGGAAGGGTCAAAGATTTTTCCTGGCCTTTGTTTCAACTCAGCCTTCGTGCTTTGATAAAACTCTTTATCCTTGCTTTTTCACCAGACAGTTTCCTGCTTTGGCTACTCTTCCATGGGTTCGTGAGCCTTGCCTGTGCTCTCAGCCCATATCAATCTCAGCCCAGATTTGTGGTGGTTGAGTGTTTTGTTTCTTTTCTTTCTTTTTGCATAGTTCTACTCAGCTGACAACACGGTTCTGTCTGTAGCTCTTGTTCTGTTCACATCCTAATGGAGAACCATTTGAAGCGGACATTAAGTCCAAAATGTACCTAACTGTGCTGGAAACAAGGACCCACAAGATCAGTGGAACCAAGTGGGGTGCACTAACCACACCCAGCAGTGGTGTCCTGCTGTCAGTCCTGGGGGGTTGGTTTTTTGAGACACTCTGCAAAGAAATGTTGCGGAATGGTGTCGTTTCCCTTCATCCACCACCAGGATGTCTCTGTGCTTCATGCACTTCCTGATGCCTGATGGACACATTATTGGAGCTCTGCTCTGAAGGTTTACACATATCTTTGATACTAGTCCAGAGCAGAATTATCCATAAGGTTAGTGAGATGTGAGGAAAAGAATCCAACAGACCTTTATATAGTCAAGAAAATTTCATTACTATGACTTTGTCAAATTTTTTTCCTTTTTAAATTTCCCCGCCTCTTTTTTTTTTTTTTTTCCCCAAATAAGAATCTTGTAAATCTTTCCCTCTTCTCATTTCAGATTCACCTCACATTTTTCTAAGATACTTTCATCTTCATAAATGCAGACTGGAAGCATTCCACATTTTCTTCTTGAGCACTTGGGGCTTTAGCCAAATAATTTCCAATAATTTCAAATGAAAAATATTTAATGTGGGAAATAACATGTTAGGCAGAACAAACATCCATTTCTAGGTGCGGATCTAATTATCTCTCAGACCTATAATTTTAATTACTTACACGAGCCATCTTCATGACAGACATATTGAGAATAATTTAATTTATCCAATAAAATGAAGATGCAATATAATGGTTGGTGGGTTTTTTCCTATCTTTATTCAACAGGGGATTTGGAGCAATGCAAAACTTCCTCAGATGCACAATGCAGAAAGTAATTGGTGGCTCAGGTTATGAAGCACCCAGATTTCTCATTCTTTAAATGATTAAAATGGTTATGAACTTAAACAGTCTAGTACTGAAGCATATAGCAATAATGTTTTAGGTAATATCACACAGACTTTGCTCCTGTCTGTATTGTGGTTTTAAATGTGAACACTTCTATTTTCAAGTGGAATTTTTCAATATATTTTTTAAACATTTAGTACAAAGTATATATGTTAAATATTGAGTCATAATTTTTAAACCTGTATCCAAAATGGATATGTACACAGGTATGTAAATATGCACGTGTTCCATATGACTGCTTATGTATTCTTTCTTTACAAGTTGATTGCTAGATATGTATGTCCGTAATGTGAATGCTTGTGATTCAGAAACTTGTTTAAGTATATTTATTTTTCAATAAAATCAGTAAAATGCAGACATTAGCAATACTATAACTTAATTTCTAGAATTCTTAACTAATATACTGTATTAAAAAATCTGAAATGGTGGACATCCCTATTTTAAAAGTCTGTATTTCAAAAGGTTAAAAAAAATAAAAGAAAAAGAACAACACTTTTATGTGGACTTGGTCCAACACCCAGACAAAGAAAGGAACTGACTCCCACTGCCTTCAGTTGGGAATTTAAAATCAGACTCCAACTATAGGTGAACTTTTTTTTAACTTCTGTTAGGCAGATTGTACAAATGAATGTGAAGTAGACAAGATCGTGCAGTCTTGTATTTAGAGGAAATGACAAACTCAGTGGTTTAGGGCAGAGAGACATAATGGATTTGATAGAAGGGATCCAAGATCCAGGCTCTTTGTTGCAGACCAGGTTCTTCTCTTGAAGCCTCTGCAACTTGTGCTTTTCTGCTTGTTTTGGAAACAAGCTGGAAAGGAAACTCCAAGGAAAAGACTGCTAAAATCATACTCAATCTAGTTCATGTAATGTACAGCTTAGAGAAGCAATGTTTAAAAAGGAATATTACGGAAAAATTACAAATGAACTTAAATGTGACAAGTTGGCTTTCCTGCATTGTATATAAATATCTACAGTAGAATGACACAGAATAGGTGGTTTGGATGAAAGCTCTGGAAAGAATCTCAGCTTCAAGAATTCCTGAGTGTTTAATTTTGCAGTGTTAATGTTGATTCCTTTTAGTTTATGTGCCAAAATCTCTACAGTGTGTTGGCCATTGACTTTAAATAAAGACTTTATATATATATAGACTTTACATATAGACTTTAAATATCTATTAAGAAATAATTTAACTATTTATCTCATTATTGGTGAATTTTGGGAAATGTAACACTAGAACATAAATTTATTGTGTTTATTGCAGATGTTATATAATGGTCATTAAAGATTATTCTGTGTTGTAAAAAGCATTGAGGAGTTTTTTCTCCATTACCAAACACAGCCTGCATCAAGTTCAGGAGAATGTCTTGTTCTCTTAAACTTCACAACAGTATTTTTAATTTCTTCCTATGTTCCAGTGTCTTTCCCCTCCAGTACCTCACTCATTTTGTCCCGTGTGTTCTGCCCTGACAATATCCTCAGCTTTTTGTTGTGTTCTCTACCATCCCCTATTTTACTGTAGAGGCTGGGGTGAGGGGGCACTTTGGCTGTTTGGGCCACCCAGCTGCTGAGTTCACCACTGCCTGTCACAGACCATGAACAGCACTTAAGGCCTCAACTCTTGTCGAGCAATTTGGTGATTTTTGCCAAACTTACGGGAGCTTGCCATTTTTGAGGACAAAATTTGGTTTAAATTGGGTGGTGAATTTTAAAGTTACTTTTGGCAGATTGACCAAGATCCACAGAAAATAAAAACTGGCTAAAAACACAGCCCAGAATTCTTTACTCCCCCTTAATCCAGAAGAAGATGCTCTTGAAAGACTACTTAATATGAAAGTATGTCCAGTTGTTGACTACTTAGGTATTTACCTTCTGACTTTTTTTAGGTTCAGCAGATAGATCGTGTAGTAGAAGTTGTGGAGGAAACTATTAAAGGTAAGCATCACACTTGAACTAATTGCAGCTAGTTGGAAACATGTAAGCATTAGCACAAGTGCTGCTGGTGTGTTCTTTTTCAACCTAACACTTGATTTGTGTTAGCTGAATGTTTGGGCAGTGCTATACTTTGTCATGTATGCTTTGTATAATTCAGAGATAATTTTAGAGATGTTTTCTGTCAGGAGCTCTGTGGGCTGTTGGTTTTGTAGGTAAATGATCGAGAGGAGACGTCAAGAAATCATTTCATCAGTGTAGGTTGGTGTAGAGTATTGTATAAAGCTCCTGCACTATCTTAATTGAGTGTTACACTTCTACTTTCTTTTGTTTAGTTCTCTGATATTTTCTTCTTTTCCGATGTTTTGGCTTACCTCCTTGAGCTCTTCTCAGCAGGGCAGAATAAATTATCTTCTGGTTTAATGTTCTTTTGTAACTGTGTTCCGTGTTCTCTCTGGCTTTGTTCGTGTGTGTACTCTTAGTACTTTGCAGTGGAGGAGGGAAAAAACCCAGTATTGTTTCTGCAGCCTGACCAGTAAACATTTGCTGTTAAATAAATATTATTTAATTAATAAATACTGCTGTCTGGGTCTTTCTGGGTTACCTAAGTTTGTCTCCATTACTTATCAGGCCATAAAAATTACTGTTCCATGAAGCTTTAAATTATAAGGTTTAGTTTAATTTGCTGTACTTTCAGTATAAACAAGTGTCTAGTCCACAAGACATTGTCAGTAACTTTAATGCTGGAATATGATTTTTTTGAACTACAGCATGAAAGTTTAAAGCAGTGCAAGTTTTTAAAGGGAAAAAAAGCTTCTATCATGAAAGTGTGTAATGTAGTGTAAGGTTTCTAGAGCTTGTGGTTTGAAGGCTTTAAGATATCATGTTGCTTTGAATGCTTTCAAGAGTGAATTCTGTACTTTTATGTACTCCCAAACAAAATTTTTCCAAGATTTTCCTTAACTTATGGCATCTATTTTTGGGGGGGTAGAACCTACTTTGCCATACAAACAAAGTAGAAATATATTCAGTACATATTTTGTATTTAATAAGCCAAACTGTTTTCCCAGAAACATCATGGTGTTCATGACAGTGTGTTGAAAATGAGGATGCTTCATGTTTTTTACAACGGTATTTCAGATCCCTATCTGCTCTTTCCTGTATTTTATTTGTTCTTAAGGGAGTAAGATGATAACCTGGGTCAGCATGCCCTCCTTTACAAAAATGGGCTTTGTAATATTTATACCGACTCCAGATATTACTGCTTTTTTGATAATATAATTACTCAGGTTATGGTGACTGAATGTTATATGACTAGAAAAGTACAAATAACCTAATAGCAGCTGTTAAATAATGATTTTCACTGAATGGATTTTTAGATTGCATTTTAAACATTGATATGAAAATAATGTTCATAGGAATGTTAATGACCATTTAAACTTTAAAAAGTGTGAATTTTTGGAAAGATTTTGGTTCCTTTCTAGCTTACTAAAAGTGAATTAGAAGGAGAAAGTGAGCTGCTGAATTCCATACATAGTGCCAATTCCATCAAGGATTTCCCGAAAGGTAATGGAACACAGGATTTCTGAAGTTTTATTGGAAAAAATGAACAAAAACCAGCTCTCCATTTTGAGAGAGACATTGACATACAGGAGAGAGTCAAACAGAGATGGTTAAGAGACTGAGACTGGAAAATTTCTCCTCATAGGAGAGCCTGAGAAGGCTGAGGGAGGGGGATCACATCGAAGTCTATAAATACCTGAAGAGAGGGTGCAAAGAGAAGTGAGACAGACTCTTTTCAGTGGTGCCCACAGAGAGGACTGGAGGCAATGGGCACAAAAAAAGCACAGGAGGTTCTCTGTAAACACCAGGAAATGAATTTTGACTGTGAGGATGACCAAGCACTGGCTCAGGTTGTGAGGGAGGTGGAAGAGGCTCCATCCCTGGCTGTAGTCAAGTCCTGTGGACATGGTCCTGGGGAATGGCTCTCAGTGGCTCTCCGTGAGTGAGAGGGTTGGACAAAGTGGTCTCCAGAGGTCATTTCCAACTGTAACCCCTCTGTGACAATAAAATTACAAGTGGAGGGCGAATCAAGTTGGCAGAGATCATAGCATATGATAATGGCTTACTTTGGTAAAAGCCAGCCATGAAAATAGGAGCTTTTACTTTTATTTATTTAATTTACTTCAAGAAGCTGCATTCTTTTATGTATTTTGGAATCATCCAAAATGATGATGGAGAAGAATGTGAAGCTCTTTTTCATTGTGTTTTATGAAGAGTCTAACTGTGAACTTCCATTATCCAAATGAAGTAAAATACTGTAGATAACAGGACTGTTGATTAGAATATTTTATTATGTAAAATAGATACATGGTAGAAGATTAAATTAGTGTTAGATCAAATGAAATGTAACCCTTTGTTTTCATAAGTCTGCATCGTTGGTAACATATTCCGAAGCTGCTAATGCTTTCAGGGGATGGAGGTGGTGTAGGACAGGGGATTAAATATGAATTCTGAATTCAGGTCCAGCTTACACCAGTGACTTTCAAGTTGGGTATCTGTCATAGCTGAATGACACAATTTTTTAATCTTTTTTTTTTAAATAAAAACTAAAGGTTGCATGGGTGGTATACTCTTGTAGTGTGGTTATGTATATATTGAAAGCTTAAAAAATATATATTGAATGTTTAAAAAAATATTTGACTGAATAAGTGGAACTTCATAGTGTCTGCACTCTGTAGGACAGCTCTGTAGGTTGGTCAGCCTAACTGAGTTGCCTGGATTTTCTGTCCAAATTCCAAGGTGGAAAGGTTACCCTGATGCTAGTTTTAAGTATAAAAGTCTAGCTTTTCCTGGCTTCCCATTTCTTAAATGGTACCTTAGTTTTTTCTTGGATGTTTGAATTTTCTAGTACACAGTTTACAAAAAGGGAAAGTTTGTAGAAATAATTTTTTCCCTTATCTTTTCTTTTTTTCCTAATAGTCATCTTTTCAGTTTTTCATGAAAATGGCTTCCCTGTTGGATTTGGTTGAAAGCTTGCTGTAGTCCCAAAGAAAATTGATTTCTTGGAATTATTTAGAACTCTTTGTATGAAATATGAAAGGGTTTCCTCTAGCTTTATTTCTCAGTTTTAAGGGCATTGTCAGGAAGACCTTTTCAGAACAGTTCCATTCTACTGGGTCAAGAGATGGTAGTTTCAAGAAATATATCTTTGTGGTGGTTTTTACCACATATGTGTGAAGACAGTGTAATTATTAGTTCCCAACTCTCCATCAAGATAATTCTGATAAACACTTTTTATGTGACTTTATCTTTTTATCCTGCTTCATCAGAAAATGGAAAAGAAGGATGTGCACATTTGTTGTTGCACTGACAGCTAAAAGTGAGAGAGAGAGAGACTTTTAAGAGGCTTAGTGATTTCTCATTTTTATGCCATCCTAACTTTTATCACAAGTGTTGAATTGAATCTTTGAAATTTCCTAATTAGCAGGTAAATTAGCAGGTAAATTGTCACTTCCAGAAGCGATCTTCTGTAGCAGTGCAGTATTTGTATGCAGGTCATGTCTAATTAATATTTATACCGTATCCCAAGATATATTTGAACTAGAGGCATCTTCACATACTTTTCATATGATATGGTAATTTATAATCTGAAACCTCTATACTGCCTGTGAGGAACTAGACAAAATAATTCATGCACAGTCTCAGAGCTGAGTTTCTCAAAGTGATGGCCACAATTGTGTAGCCAGTGTGTGTCTCAGTCTTCCTGATAAAACAGATTAGTTTTGTCATGCAGGGTTCTGATTTAACAGTTTACTAAACCTTGCTTCATCTGCACATTACCCAAATTTTAAGTCTGGATTACAGCAATTTTTACAACATTAGGGCAACATTCCCACTCATGTGCTTAGTTTTCCAGTAAGGTGTTATGATGACATAGAATGTTAGAGAAATACTGCTAAGGAGTTGTGGTGTCTGTGAGCTAGGTGAAAACAGGCCTATAATTGATGTGTGTTGCATCACTTAGTAAACTATTTCTGTATAGAATATAAAAGTTATTTGAGATGACTAGTTTCTATAGTATGCTCCAGTAAGCTGAAGATTTGTCTTTGGTGGGAACTGAAGAATATTTTTATGGTGTCTGCTCAAGTCAGCTTTTTATGAATCACTCTAAAATCTGTCTTTAAAAAAAGCCTGTGTGTGTATTCAAGCTTGGCTTGAAACAATTTACAGTAGGCAAGTGAATACATTTGTTCTGTATTTTAAAGCAGAAATGTTAACTGCTTAATGGAGAAATTCCTCTTTTCTGGCTTTGAATTTCTTCAAAGGTCTTCAGGTCTTCAAAGATTTAGGTCTTTCCCCCCTTCCTTTCTAGACATGCTCTCAAATCCCATGTTATTAAGGGTTTGTGGGGATGGGAGGCGTGGGACCAGAGTATTTGTGTACAGTCTGCTTTTAGCTTTGGCCTTAGGGAGATGAGGGACATAGGTTGAATTGAGTTTAGTCCATACTGTGTCTGTCTAATGCTTTCACAAAACATAGTTCTACAATGGATCATTAGACCTGGTTATAAAAAACAACTGAAGGAAATTACTTCAGGGT
Source organism: Leptocoma aspasia (assembly GCA_013399835.1). Classification (NCBI taxonomy): domain Eukaryota; kingdom Metazoa; phylum Chordata; class Aves; order Passeriformes; family Nectariniidae; genus Leptocoma; species Leptocoma aspasia. Next base: position 367,449 of record VXAX01004663.1, read on the forward strand.
TGAGCCCTTTATACTTAACATAACCTTTTCAGTTTCAGTCACGTTGACCTGTCTGGTGAAGTTGCCCATCCAGTCCCAGTTTAAACATTGACCATTATTTGCTAAACTGTTTAATTGTCCTCATGTGGTTAACAGTTGTGGATTCATGATTGTTGCAGTGTCTGTCTGTATGAAAAAGAGATAAAAGGTACCTATATTATATATAGGCTAAAGTGTAGAATTTATACTGGATTGTCCACCTGAGAGTGCATGTATGTATCTGTATGTATATGAATGGCAGAATGTTAAATAGTACTTGTATGTGCTGCTTGATTTCACTATAATCTGCTGGTAACAGCAGATAAAATAGTCTATTTTCAATTTCTGTAACTGTGGGAAGAGTAGCCTTGACTTAAAAGCCGATGACAGGCCAAATGAAGAATAAAAATTGGAGGAGTTGGGAGTTCCTATTTGAGGAAAAGTATCATTTGGCTCCCAGTCAGGAAACTGACTGTTTGTGCCAAAGTGCAGCTTAAGGAGGGTCAGAGGGAGGGTAGTGGCCTCATCAAGTCCCTGTTTCTGTTTCTATCTCCTTTGAAAGGACATAGAAAGGCGGG